>APFE030708442.1:0-23349 GCA_000404065.3 Pinus taeda
TAAGGAAATAAGTTTGGCTAAATTTATTTGAAATTTTTGAAGGACACGATATTGAAGTCAATAGAGAATTCGCTGAGGGAATTTGATGGAGTTGAAGCCGAGATAGAGGACATCATATTGAAGATAATGGAATCATTATTTTTTGAAGCCATAACACTTCCAAGAACTGGTGAAAATTGGTTCAAGTGTCAGAAGCTCGACATGAATTATGGAAATCCCTACTGAAGAACCCCGACATGGAAACAGAGTTGAAAGCCAAGAATGATAATTAGAAGGATTTCCTAGTTAGAAATGATTTTATTGAAGTTTTAGAGCAAGATACATTTCCAAAAAGAAAAGGAAAAAGAAGTAGGGTTTCATCAAACTCTAACTCTCAAAATGACAAGATAGAAAAGGAAAAACAACCAGTTTAAGAGGCAAAGGATATTGGAATTTCCAAGGCTACAGAAATTTTTGAGCTATAGGATTCACTAAATGAAAATCAAGCCTATGCATGAAGCAGAAAAAGTTATGTGTTCACCAATTACTCTAGGAGAATCATCAAAAGGGAGGAAAAAAAGAGAGAAAAATGAAGAAGTACAAAAGGAAAATGCACCAAAAGTGGCTAAAACGGTAAGGAAAATTACAAAAATGAAAATTCCATTAGGTTATATGAGCCTAGGAAACAATGTTAAAAGGAAAATCTCACAGAAGGCAAGAGAACCAGAGAATGAAAGAAATGTAGAAGGATTACCAGGAGCATGATGAAATGAAACAATCATGTTTCATCTAAAACATTGAAGGTTGTAGAGGTCTAGGAGCCATAGTCACCATTAGTACCGAAAGAAAAAAGTCAAGAGATTAATGAAGTTCAGCAACAAGTATATGATTACTTAGACACCATAGAGAAGGAGGTACAAAAAGAAAAGGTAAAGGAACATTTTCCTCTCTTTGAGTGGACTTTTAATAATGCCATTCCAATACCCAATAGTCTTGTACATAACGATAGTGTTCCCTTCTTTTTGGAACATGACATTATCAATGCATTGAAAGTAGAAGTAGTTGAACTATAAGTACTAGAAATACAAGTAAAAGGAGAAAATGAGATGCTTAAAGAAAAAAATGATAAAATGCTTAAGTGTGTGTATTACTGGCATCATAAGAACTCAAAGCTCAAGGACAACAATAGAGAAATTCAACAGAAAATTAAAGTGTTAAAGGCAAGGATGTTAACGAAGAAATCTAGGTGGTCAGTTGGTATGAAGAAGAAAGGTGTTAAGAGTAACTTGGATATCTTGATCCAATCCTTTGAGATTGTTCTCTAAAGCTCAGATTGTCACAATTTTGAACATTTTTCTACCACCATGCATGCAGACATGCAACACCCTAAGCACGGGGGATGTTGGGTTGAAGAATTAACATCCCTTTTGATAGCTTGTTACTTAGTTTTTCACTTTTGTGCCACAAAAACACTTATAACTTACTCATCCTTGCAATATCCTAATATTGTTCCATGAATAATCAGACATCAGAGCTACATAAGATGTAATAACATAAAATTCTAATATTTTCCTACTTCTATGTGTTTTACTTTATGTATTTGGCTCAATTTGCATAGGTTACGAAAATTAACACATTTTGCAGCCTTAACAACATTTTGTAGTTGAATCTAAGATTCAGGTAGACTCCATGGAGGACAGATCATCTCGAGCATAAGTATAGATGCCAAATCATTACTACGTGGTATTCCACCTATTAGGTGTAAGCAAAAGTTCATTGGTTGATCACAATAGAAAATTTAAACATCTGGTCAACTATCAAATTGCCTTTGAACTAGAACTCTAAGATTTATAGATATGTTAGGATTTCTTCCACAACGTATTATACAGCTTGAGTGGACCTAATGGTTAAGAGCATGTGTTTCCTCCTAAAATGTCACAGTTTCAAAACCAAAGGGGGGTAGAATATGCATGCCTTCGTAGACTTAGCAGTCAAATTGCACGGAGGTGGGTCCCTTGTGCCATAAACAAGGGAGTCTCATACACCAATTTGGTGTCTGGCTTGGTTGTGACGCTAAAATTAGATAATAATAATAATAATATGCATATCACTACTCCAAAAATGAATGAATTTTGAGTTTTGGCATACACACACTTGATCGATTCCATTTGGTCTGATACTTTGTCTGTTTCTTATAATTATAAATAGTATAAATAGTATAAGTATTGTTAAATAAAATAGTATAAGTTATTTATAGATATAAGTATAAATATTATACAGTTATAGGAATATTAAGTATAAAAGTATAAGACTTTTGTATAAAGTTATAATATTTTGTGTATTTAGTTAAATAGTAAAGTATTTATAAGTCTATAAAATAGTATAAGATTTATAATATATAATAGTATATATAAGTAATGTGATAAATTAATATTTATAATATAAATAAGTTAATATTAATATTAATTTTATAAAAATTTAAAAAAAAATAAATATATTTATGGGTTTTGATTAAATAGTGATCCCCAGATGTTTTGTTTAAGTATTTTTTAATGTGAAGATGAAATATTGGATATGATTAGAAGATATATCTTGCCAAGCTTTAAAAAATCACAACAAATATTCTATATCATTTTAAAAATATTAAATATAAAATTAAAATTAAAATAACGTTAATTAATTATTACTCATTAAGCCTTATAAAAATGTTATTGTAAAGCCGTTTTTTAAACAAATGAAAAAGTCGGTATTTTTATTTATTTATTGTAAAGGCATTTTTTAACCAAGTGAAAAGGGATTGAATTTAATAATTGATTATTTTTTTTAATATATTTTAATTAGTTAGTTTGTGGTTTATAAGATTAGTTTTTGGATATGAAATTATAATTTAAGGGTATTTAAGTTTTTAAAAATATTTGGAGATCATATTGATTTTGGGTCATCTTAACCTTTAATATGGATAGATTTTTTTGTACTTATAGAGTTTAAAAGTGATTTAACAAACCACCATTTGGTCATTTGTTCTACATCTTATGGGTGATGCACATTTTTAAGTTAGTTGAAATGTACTTTCCTTCATTTAGAGGATATTATCCCAGCCAACAAGAAGGTTTGAAACGATCGCAATGTTATACTCATGAAAAACTCTCCCATGTTATTTGGGGAATTTAATTGGGTGAAAAGGATAAAAATCATGCCTCCTAACCACTCAAGATAAACTCAATTGAGATCTTTCTTATTATACTTTATACAACTACCTCTACATTTATTGGTTAATTAGTATCTCATCTATAATTTCAACATCATAGTTTCCATATTAAAAAACATAAATATTTTATTTATTTTTCATCATTTTTAATGTTTATGTTAAAGCATGGTAAGATGCTTCCTTTCATTGTATGAGCATTTTCCACTTATGAAAAAAATATTCAATAATACAGTTAATGGTTGAAAACTTATTTTTTTAGAAGATGAATGCATCTATTTAATTTTTAATTATCAGAAAATAATATTTCATATAAATCATTTTTTTAATTGAAAAAAGTATTTTTTTATCTTTAAAATTATATTTTCAGATTAATCACATCATAGTTATTTGTTGGTCAAAGTTTTGAACCTTCTAATAAATTTCATCATCAAAACCAAGATGAATATATCGATTTATCATTTCTTATCTTAATAATTTTTTATATTAAATCTTTTATTTTTAAAGAGATGGTAATAAGTCAAATCAATTCAACTTCAAATTAGTTCATTTATTGATAAATGGTTTTTTTTAAACTAATAACTAAGGTTCAATTTTTATAAAAAATGTTCAAATGTATGAGTTCATATTACATTCTAGGATAAAACATCTTTGAAATAAAAACAAACCACTACCACTATGATGATTATTTATTTGTTCCTAAAGAGGTTGGATCCACTAGTGAGTAATGATGCATCTTTCACTAGTAACTGTGGTTCGACTCTCATGACAACTCATCTAATTCATTGAAGTTGACATGGGAACACCTATAGAGAATGGTTAAACATATGAGGCTTGCATCATACACCTTGCCCCATACCCATATAAGTGGATCAAATCCTACCCTATTGGTATCCTTAAGGGTGAACACTAATCATTTCAAACCATTAGAACCATAATTAAAAATAAAAAAATGATGAAGTGAATTATTACCCAACTTTCAACAGTTTAAAGAATTGCCTCACCCACAACTAAGATACTTCTATCAACCATGAATGTTTATTTAATCCAAAGTTGACATTCTCTTTCCTTATTGACACCACGTTTAAGGTTGCAAATTGTTCTACTAATAGAATTTGCTTTCAATTTGGTTTTGTTCCAATGGAGAGTCTATTGGATTTGTCCTTCTCATGGAACTTATGCATGATTTCAAACATTGGTTGCTTCCATCTCCATAAAAGATAGGATCTCAAGTCTTCCTTCAAATTATTTTGTCAAGAAGCTCAATTAGATTTTTAAGTTGAACCTCTGTTTTGACGGCCCTAATTAAAATGAATCCCTATTGTCCACTAAGTATACTATAATTAGGAAATTTATGACTTGATTATAGTAAACTTTTAAAGCCTTGGAAACTTGGATCTATTAGGCATGAGTTCCTCATCTAATAGGATAGATCCAATAATATTTTTTGGGTTATGGTTTCTTTTCCTTTCATTTCCATTTCAAAGAATACCATGATTTGATATTTTGAAGTGACCCTTGGTTTCTAGGTTCTACTATATCTCTATTTGCATTGTATGCTTTGATGTGCCATTTGTTGGAAAATGCAGTATGACAACTATTAATTTAGATTTTCCTTAACCTTAATAAGTACTTGTGAATGTTATTTATCTTCTTGTATTTATCTTTATTAGGTCTTCTTCATCAAACAATTATCGAGAACAAAATAGTCAAGACAATGGACACATAAATTAGGCTTCAAGCCAGGGAAAAACCCCTCCAAGGAAAAAACCCCAAAAAAATCCTCTTATTATAGAATCTGCTTCAAATGATATAACAAAGACATAAAACCTAGACCAAGTCCTCCTCCAAGTACCAAGTCAACCCTTCAATCTCGCATCAACCAACTTCTAACTGCAACTTCAATCCCCAACTTCGGCCTTATATCTTCTATTAAAATCCTAATTCGGTTCTTAAAGAGATCCTCCTTTGAGAAAGATAGATCCTTCCAAAGTCAATGAGGTCACAAACAAAGTATTTGGTCTTCCAGCAACTTGATACCGCAACTCTCTTTTTAAATTTAGACAAGCATTTTGCCATTCCTTGAAGCTGTAGAAACCTAATTCTTCACACATGTGAGAGAGATATAGCCCAAAAATGAATTTCTAAGACTTCTTCTTGATTCCTTGATCTTCGCTCTAGCCTTATTAGTCTTCCTAGCTTTAGATTGAACTTTCCTTAAGAGATCAAACTTTATGAGTTTGTGAGTGCCAAATGTGGTCAAAATTGCTTCTATTAATAGCCTTTCCAAGGGGTTGAATTCCCTCCTTTAGGCCAACTTGTAGCTTCCAAGGCCAAATTGTACTTTGGAGGTTTCCAGGAATTTCTAGACTCAAAATAAATTATTTTTCAAGATGCATTTATTCCAGGAAGGGTCTTCTAATCATGATGTTGACTCTCCTGACTCATGACAATAAGTCATATGGCCTGACAAACCCAAGAATAATGAAGAACATGCTTTTACCTAGATTTGACCATCAATAATTACCATGAAACTCATGCTTTCAAATAATAACTTTTTATTTCCTTCTTTTGTTTGTTTCATAAGATACATATTGAAATGAGTACAACAACAATTATGAAGACCGAAACTAGTTACATTTCCAACACCATTTACATATGTGTTGACCATAGATCTATGTTCAACAACCATTGAAAAGATTTGGACCATATGGCCTTTCCAATGCCACTTTGCATGCCAATACAATCACCATTGTTCCATGTTTACCAACAACTAGACTTCAATTTCCAATTGTTTTGTGACTTTAAAGTGAAGAAGAATTTAATCACACATGGGATTTCTATCAATATATACTTAGGAAAATGTACCACTAGTTTCATTTTGGTATTTATATTTTTTTCATAAAAAATATGATTAAAAAAGGATTCTCAAAGATCATCAAAAACACTATAAGACATAGAAATAACACAAACCAAACAACTTATCCTATAAATAAATATGATTTTATCAAACTTTAATCTTACCACCACTGACTAACCACTGTAGAACCACCAATGCCAAACAAAAAGGCAATCAGACAATTAAGGTTGAGCAAACAGAGCCACCACCTCTTTACACACAAAATGCATGATCATTCAAAACAAGTGGACTTGTAATTTCTGACTTTTATTAGACTTTGGGAACCCTTTTGACTTCCAAATATTGTAACCCCGCACATCGAGTTGTTGCCACAAATCCAATGGAGCTATAGATTTTTGCTGTAATTATTATATTGGGATGTAATGTCCTCATTCTCCTACATGCACTTAGAAACATGTGCGATAATGAGAGTTATTCTACACTAAATTGAAATGACACACAATGCTTGTTGATCACATAATAAATTACATATATGTTAATAGATCACCAACATCTAGAAGATAAGATTTGAAGAGGGTGGATCTATGACACGGAAATGACTCAACTACAGCTCATACAGATAGGAAAACAATGTCTTCTAGAATAACACCTCATAACTCATAATCACAACATATGATACACATGGAAACATTACTTCCAAGTCCCTCCCTTAATGCTTACATGTCAAATATTAAAATAGCTAATTATAATATTGATCTTTTTCTAATTAGTCTTCATTAGCACTTACACCCAATTTGGAATATCATAGACAACAGTCTTTCTTCAACCACCAACTTTGAGCTACTACTTGATCCCCATTTAAAATATAATTTCTTCTAACCATCATTAGCGTACCTATAGAATTGACAATATTAACATACTTAGCTTGTTGTTGCTTCCACAAGAAAATTTGTCAAGTAACTGAATCATTCTATGTATATACCTCCATATATTGGATGCTTAACTTTTTTCTATCCTTCAATTTCTAAGAAGGAAATTTGGATATTGAATGTATTCAAAATTCAATCATAAAATTTGACCTCTTAAACACACAAGCATAAGAACTAATGTTCTTGAAACTAGGGCTTTCAACTTATATCAAGAACCATCGACCCTTATCCACAAACACACAAAAAATAACTTATAACTGGGGCAACCGACTTATAACAGACTATAGCCATAATTAAATAATCATTGTGTTCATAGGGATTCCAAAACTACTGACTTAATTATGTTACTATGTTCATTAAATGGTTATTAAACATATAATTTTCCAAATAAATATAAAAATAATACCGTGTTTCATAAAATTCCACATAATTCCAATCTAAAATACGTAAACCACATGCCCCCTTTATTACATTAGCTTATCACTCTTCAAAAAATGCAAACATATTGGGTATTCAACAAACTCTAATGGATTTTATAATACATGTGCCAATTCATATTCATGTCAAACATGAACGACTTTGCATTAACCATTTATTATAGTTGCGAGTGCATCCACCAATACCTCTCATAAACATTTTCATTTTTTCCATCTGGAATATTTTTGTTGAACATTATATAGTGTGGTGGGGAGGTTCAAGTTAAGAGGTCAGTTACTTGAATATTTTCTTAGAAATGAATGGTTTTCATGGTGGTTTCCAAGGCCAGAAGGTGGCGATCAAAAGATCCAATGGTCCAAACCATGTTGTCCGTGATAGTCCATCTTTTGTTTAAAATATTCTGTGCGTAATGTGCATGCTCTGCTAGGATCTCCATTCCTAGTGACAACCCTATCCTCTCATCATCCATAATATGCTAAGAAATATATCAATGTGACTAAGGTTACATATAAGTCTTCATCTAAAAATATGAGAACTTACCATGTCAGACTCCTCCTCTCCCCCATCCAGAAACATAGGAACACAAAATAGCCTCACCTCATTCATGGAGTTGCAGTAGTTGAAAATAATATTAGCAGATTCTAAGACATTAATCCTAAAACACTGTGTCAATGTCCCATGACTTGTTGGGGCCTTCGTTTTCATATAAATTAAGAATTTTTGGAGATAAGTCAAAAGGTTGTAGACAAGTGGCAAAAATGGTCGTTGGAGAGTTGTGAGAGAAATAACTAGGGAAAAGAAAGGAACTTGCGAAAGACTGACAGTTGCGGAGGGACGACAGGAAGGAACATACACAGTCGAGTAGGAAAACATAAAGGATATCCGAGGAATGGAAATAATCGAGCAAGGGAGAAGGTGGAAAGCCTGAGAAGGAATTGGTAGTCCAGCTTGGCGCACAGAAAGAATGAAGGACAAGTCAAAAGGCAGAAAGGAGAACATGGAAGTGTTGTTGTTGTTTTTGTAGAGCTAAGAGAACCACTTGGCATTTGTTGTTTCTTATTCTTATGCACTGTTCTTTTTAGCATTTTGGGTATGTTAGAAAAGAGGCCTTAGGCCTGATGTAATGCATTTGCTACTCAGATCAATGATGAATATTGTTATTGGGACCATCCTGTGTTAGTTGCTTGTCAATCTAGTTCTTTAAATTTTTATGTATGCATATATTTAAGTAATATCTGTTTTACATCATGTATGACCTGTTGTGATCAGAATTCCTTGTAGAATGATTCATTGTCATTTACTTCTTGATTCTATGATATGATCCCTCCCAATACTAGATTCCAACTTCCATTAACTATGGTCTTGATACACCTCGGGTGAGACTCCTTACCCATTTTGGGTAAGGTGAAAATATTGATGTTGTGCTAGACTACAACGGATATTTGTTGGCCCCTTTGCCTGAACCTAGGGTCTCAACCCTATCATTATTTATGTGCCAACAAACGGTTCCATTATCAGGACCCTTAAATGTTAAAATGGGGTTTGGAATATCGTATCGAGGATCTTTAAGAAAGAACTGTGAAACTGGTGAAATGAGAAAGTGGACTAGTTTATTTCTCAGCAAGCTCAACTTCGTCGACGAAATATCGAGAATTTGAAGGAAGAAATCATGTACTTGAAGCCCGCTAGTGATCAATACGATATTTTCTGGTGCAAGTTTCTAGAAGAACTTTACAAATGGTTGTGGAGATTGCAAGTGAAAGGAAATCCTAGTGGACAATCCATCTTGTCGCACATAGAATCAAGCAGAACTTACTAAGCTACATTACCTTGATACATATCTAACGAGAGTATAAAATTTATGGGTATAAACCACACTGGAGGAGTACATTATTGAGTTTCCAACATAAGGTCATCAATGTTTTTCAAAAGTTGAAGTTGTGTTCTAATCGGGGTTGCGAGGGAAGCTATTGAAGGAGGTTACCATGTGGATTGAAGTTATAATGGTGGAAGAGGGCTTGTTGGTTTTCCAGAACCCAAGCATGGAAGTGTAAACACCTAGTATTGGGGGAAGGACCTAAAGGGAGGGATGATACTGAGCAGGGAACTATGAGACTTTCACAAGGATGGACACATATGAATTTCAAAAGGCCAAGGATCTAAGAGCACAAAGGAGAGCACAAATAGCCAAGAAATGGTGGGAAAGGGTTGTGCAGGAAATTAAAAGGCAACACAAGGGTTTACACCAAGTAGAAGCGGTGTTAAGAGATTTGGAAGAGGAAGAAAGTGTGGAAGAAAGTCTAGTGGGAAGGGAAAAGATGACCGCATTTGTCGTGGGTCCGAAAGGTGATAGGGATCTACCCTTGCCAATAGAAACGGAAATGTTGGATGGAATGTGCCACCTAGGATCAGAGGAAAGCCTGGATGATGACATGCACTTTGTTATAAGGAGACTATTTGCTAAAGATGATGCATCCAAAGGAATCAACAATCTACCTCCCCAAAGCTCAGGTAGTGTCTCCCTCAACCTTTCCCTAGTACTCTATCACAATCCTGACAAATTATTATCTAAGTTAATCAAAACTATAAGATTTCATAATGTGCATGCTAATTACAAAGCTAGTACTAGTAGTAGCGGTATGAGTCTGCAAGGATCATTATAGCTAAGGTTGCGGGGATTTGTACTCCTAGCGTAAGCTTATTAAAAAATGCCAGGATCATTCACTAGGTATCCCAAGTTCTTTGGTAAAGGGAATGATGATGTAGAACAACATTAGTATCTTTGTGAAGCCATCTAGAGGGTCTGCCAGACACTGGATGCTGTGAAGTTAATTGAATTCTAGACCACTCTGAGAGAAAGTTCCTTGAGATGGTTCATAAAGTGGTCAGAGTTACACCAAAATCCAATTGTGGATGATGTTAAAAGAGAATTTGTACAATAATTTAAACTTTCGCAGACTAATTAGCAACGGTTGTCGAAACTATGGGAAATAAAACAATGGGTGGGAGAGACCGCATGGAAGTTGATGTAGATATTTATGGACACAATTGGTAAACTAAGCTACCCAATAGATCCAAATCATAAGTTGGAATGGTTGATCAAAGAACTCTTTCCTCTCACCTATATTCCATTAACACAATAAAAAATTGATATGCTATAAGATGCTCTAGAACAAGCAACTCAGATTGAAGCTATCGCAGGATACCCACATGAGTATTGGGGGGGAGAAACACCTCATGATCCATCCATTTTAGGTTTACAACATCAAATTGTAAATTTGACAGAGAATTTGAAGGATCTACAACCATCCCTCCCAATGCGACCAAATGTGTGGTGTACAATATGCTTAGTCGAAGGTCATGTTGCTACAGAATTCCCAAGGTTGCAAAGTGAAAATACTATGTCTATAATGGTAGGACTACCTGGATCTACACCGACAACAGGATTTGTGCAAATAGGGTCGCAATATTTATAAATAGGGCACAACCAATTTCAGGCATTCCCAAATTAACAGGGTTCAGTATAACCAGAGAACTGTGAGATATGTAGGGGATATGGGCACCCCCGTCATCCATGCTTGATACTGAAAAAATACTCTTTAAATTTTAGTTAGTCCAAAATAAATGTTCCGCCAGGTCTCTGCCAGTTGTAGATGTTTTATCACCCCATCGCAACTGCTTGTAGTTGGGGGGAGTCACATGTGTTAGGTGTCATTTCCGTAATAATCAGGAAATAGTTTCTAATGTTAGCCCCGATTTTCGTTATATCTTTCCCAGTATATCCAAAATCAATTCCTAAGTGTCTTCCATCATGATAACATAATTACCCATAAACTCCACCTTTCCTTTTTTCAATTTTGCATCATCTGAGTCAGGTCTAGCTCAACTGACAACAAAATTAACATAATTGAGTATGCATAGGGAAAGTTGTCATATTAATTAGTTAGGAGGTCTGGTAAAAAACGTCATGTTGAGATTTTCTACTTAATCCACTGGGAATGTTGTATTCTTCAGATTCTAAAGCCAAGGTGGTTAAGTCGTTTAGTTTGCAGTCTGTTTCTAAGTTTTATCGTTCCAAGCTCAGATTTGAGCCCCTTGTATTTTGGGTCTACCAGCACTACTCTAAGATGACGAAGATTATTATATATGTTCCAGAGTTCGATTTGGATGAAAGAGTTGTAAATACAAATTTGTTCTACGAGAAATATGATAAAGTTGTGTCGGTTGACAACTATCTCTCAAACTCTTTCTAGTTTCTTGCCCTGAAACGTGAAGTCCACACTGAACCAATAACGAAGGAGGATGGAAGAATATCAATCAATGTCAAAATTGATTTAAGAGGAATCCAAAGGTCCACATTTCTTAATTTGAGAAGTTTGTCGATGTTTGGGACGACAATGGCCACAATGCAGTGCACAAAGCTACTTTTCAGCAAAATGCATGGAGGATTGCTCTAGATTGATAGAGAATGCCCAATACATGCAGTGGAAATTCATAGGCTCACATGTTTATCAGTGGTTAGAAATGCAATATAAACTACATTCCAAAAAGCCTCCAAGCGAGCGAAGAAGATAGGAAACGATGATTATTACCACAAGTATGATGCACATAGAGGAGGGAAGGGAGCACACATAGAGTTGATTAATGCCCTGAATATTAAATTTGCCTACTAAATCATTGCAGGAAAGATAATGCGTCATTTTTCCAAGAATGAGTACACACTCAATACAATTTTTATTACGGAGCACTCTATAGAAGGCGCACAACTGAAATCATGTGCCTTCCTTCTCCAGGAACTGTTTGAAACTTACGAAGATATCTACAAGTGGGTGACACATTTCATTTATGGGTACCTTGTTGTTGCTTTGGAAATGTTGAAATGATTCCCACCATAGGGCCAGGAGTTGGCTCCCGTCACAGAAGAATATCCCCTTTCCCTCAGGTACACACACCCATCAAACCTCAAGGGATCCAAGTAGCAAGAAAATAAATGAACCTTCTTTCATCAGCTGGTGCTGGAAAATTTTGGAAGTCATCAAGGTTACAGAAAGAGTTTTGAAGTCACTGCTTGATGAGTACTCATAATAAATTTGGTTTGGTATTAGTCATGGAAGCACTTGGATAAGGCCACATTATGTTCACCACCACATCTTCTAGATGAAACTCCAAAATTTTATGATGATTGTTGAAGCATTACATACAGAGGTTGGTTTGTGGCCAGGAATTGCAGGGGAGATTTAGGAAGACAAGCACATCTATTTATTCGAAGGGATGGTACCCAATCCATGACCAGGAGAAATAATTGTGGATTCAAGAAAACAGTTGGTCGAGGAGGAGTTGCAACCAGTCATAAAAAAGCTTAAGAAACAAATGACGTCCCTAAAGGAAACCATCACCAACATCAGAGTCTCAACAAGTTCGTTTCTCAACTTTGTTGACTTTCAATATTCAAGATAACAAGATTCAATGATTACTGATCCTCTAGTTGCTTCAATAGTAGGGCTCCATTCCCAGTCCAAACCTACCATCCAAAAACCCTGTGGTTAAAAAGCTACAAAACCTCTCGTTGGGGCCAAAAAGAAGTATTCAAACCCTGTTAGTCAAATTGTAGATCACACTTGAAGAAACCTGATCCCATAATACATCACCCATTTTTGAAGAAATTCCACCCTCTACCTCAGTAGTGTCACCTAATTCACACAACCCCTCACTGCATACAACATCCATGTCTTCCATCGTTTCAGATAATATACTCTCTGGAACACTATTGGGAATGAAGATGGACATGGAGGTTGAATTTCTTTCCTAATCCATCATGGCAGTCTCTAGCATAGAAGTCATAGCCACTTCCATGTTGTCTTTATTATTGGAGTTGGGTCCACTAATGGGTACTAGGCCCATCATTACACAACTACTCACCACCACAATCAATCATGTATCATTACCACTTTATGTGTTTCCTTCAATTCCAACTGTCTTCATTTCCATCCACACCACACCACCATCGATCGAACCTTCACAGCAGGCTACCTCTCCCCATGAATATTTAGAAAAGTCCATCGCCAATGAACATACCTTGTAGAGTTGATTTCCAAAACCCTCTACCATGAACTAGGATGATCTCCACGACTGTTCCTCAGCCCAATTATTTAATTGTATCCAGCTAGTTGCATGCCGAGAAGAGGCATTGTACAACAATTTAACTGTCAAGCATGAACAACAAAAATAATAAATTGTCCACTCACAATAGAACATGGTCAATTGTGCCAAGAAAAGTAACGACTTTAAGGGAAGCTAGAGAAGATAATCGAAAGATTCCAAGTATTGTGGCCTTCAATTTCTGATGTTGTGCCCAATGCCTCAGAATATTTTTCATCTTGCACATTGGTTGAATGTTACGACCATATCCAGGCAGTGTGCCATGATTTAATTTCTGCCAACCGTGAGCTAAATAAAACCCTAGCTGCCACAAGAAGTGTGTTGTCGGACCCTACCATGCCATATGAAAATGAAATAGAACAAAATATGGTCGATGCATCTGCCCTAAAAGCCTCCATTTTCAATGTTGTGGAATATTCCCACACTTTCTAGCAACAGGTTCACAACTGGTCGGGCTGCCTTGCGAAGAAGAACCAGCTAGTATACCCCCTCCGCAGTAGGGTCAATCAACTATTCAATGATGCCAGGAATACTAAAGACAAAGGCCGCAAAATATGATTAGGGTAAAGATAAACACTCTAGAGGCCAACATTTAGCAAATAGAAGATGAGTTAGCTAAGACAAGCAGATACTTCGGGCCCTTCGACCACCAGTTCAATCATACTTAGAGATGCTACAATAACTCAATGATTACATTGATGCATAGTGGAATTATTTTTTGATGGCTCGACTAACCCAACCGACGTCCGACACTACATATGAGTTCCTCTTCCAGGCAGCTGCAGTCACAAGTACATGGAAGGCAACCATTAATGAGTACAACCAATTCCTCTAGGAGGCCATCGCTTTTGTCCCTGAATTGGGGCCTTCATTTAAAGAAACTAGACAGAAGGAAGAACCATCCAAAGCATCAGCAGAAGCATCTTAGGGATGAGTCAATACACTGTGGTTGGGGTCTGTTGGGGCCTTTGTTTTTGGAGAAATTAAGAATTTTTAGCGATGAGTCAAAAGGCTGGCGACAAGTGGAAGAAATGGTCGTTGGAGAGATGTGGGGGCAATAACTAGTAAAAAGGAAGGAACTCGTGGAAGACTAACAGTTGCGGAGGGACAACGGGAAGGAACAAACACAACCGAGTTGGAATAGAAAAAGGAAGTCGAGGAATGGAGACAACTGAACAAGGGAGAGGGCGAAGAGCCTAAGAAGGAGCTGGTAGTTCAGGTTGGGAAACATAAACAAGGGGAAGTCAAAAGGTATGAAGGAGAACAGGGAAGTGTTGTTGTTGTTGTTGTTATTACGGAGCTAGGAGAGCCACTTTGTATTTGTGTTTCTTATGCTTATGTACCATTTTGTTTAGTGCTTCAAGTATGTTAGAAATATGAATTGGTCCTGATGTAATGAATTTGCTACTCAGATCAATGATGAATATTGTTATTTGGACCATCTTGTGTTATTTTCTTGTCAATCTGGTTCTTTAAATTTTTTTATGTATGCGTATATTTAAGTAATATATCTTTTACAACATGTATGATCTCTTGTGATCAGACTTCCTTGTAGAATGCTTCAGTGTTTTTTACTTCTTGATTCTTTGATATGATCCCTCCCAATACTACATTTCAAATCCCATCTAACTAAGCTCGCAGCATGCCTCGGGTGAGACTTCTTACCCATTCTGGGTAAGGTGAAAGTGTCAGCGTTATGCTAGACTACATCGAAACTTTGTTGGACACTATGCCGAAACCTGAGATCTCAACCCTATCGTTATTTCTACGTCAACATGACTCATAACTCTTTTTACTGTAGTTCTTTGAATTCCACCATGGCCACTAATAATGTGACCCAATTTTTTCTTGTCACTATGTATCCTTGGAAGACACTCGATGATTCTCATATCGAATCTAGCATTCTCATATCTTTGCTAGAAAAACATTCACCATCGCCTCCAATTTAATTGCTTTGGATATATATCGCTAAATTGTTCTAGATATAATCAGTAGATTCATTCTTCTCCTCCTGTAGAATAATTGACACGACATAAATTTTCCATATCCTTGCTTTTGGTTTATGCACTAACAACAACATTGTTCCACACACACGATCCACATGTTCAAAACACATTTTTTTCTTGAACTCAAAATGTACACACAAGAATTAGATCTACAAGGAGGAACAAATCTACACACAAGAATTAGATCTACAAGGAGGAACAAATCTACACACAGAAATCCTCACACGAACAATACACAATCCACTCTCCTACCCCATACTATATATAAGGATTAAACTCGCAGAATTTGCATGATTGTAGCCCCTCTCTTGAGAGAGTTAGGGTTGAACCTACTCTGATACCAACTTAGAAAAATGTGTGATAGCAAGCATCATTCATACACCAAACAAAAGTGGCACACAATATTTATTGATCACATAACACATTACATATATAGGAATAAATCACCAACTTCTAGAAGATAAGATCTAAAGAAGGTGCATCTATGACACAGACATTACTCAACTACAACTCACACACATAGGAAAACAATGCCTTCTAGAATAACACCTCAAAATCTTAATCACAATATGTAATACACATAGAAAGATTACGTCCAAGTCATGCATCAATTATTTATTGACGAGGAGTTCGTCACATGAGAATGCACCAAGGAGGAAGTATATGTAATTAGAGGTTTTAATCAAAATTTTAACTCAATTTTTTTAGTTTTCATTAATATTAACAATTAAACTCCTTTATTCCAAAAGCTCAAAATCTTGGATCTTGCATTAAGAAATATAATAAGCTCAAGAAATATAACAAGTGTTGCAAGGTAGCATAGTCCCTACCATTTAAATGGATGTTATATTTTTGAAAAAAATAGAAATTGATATTATATGAAGTGGAAAAGTTAATTTCCTAAGGGATAAGTGTTACGCAGCAATTTGTCACCGTTGGTCACCATCCTTGTTACCCCTGCTTTCGCACACTGGAGGACACATTTATGGACCTGTGACCAGTGACACAACTTAAAAACACTTGCATTGGATTCTCTTAAGTATGAACTTCAAAATCCTGAGACACCTTTTGAAGAGTAGCCCTAAAAAGTGCCCTTTTCCATTAGCGCGGGTCCACAGTGTCTAACCCGCGCCAATGGCTCAGTTCCTCCAAAGAGGGGCGCCCGATGGACTCTGTCACAACATAAAGCCCGCCCACCCAATGGTCATGATTTTTGGCCAGCGCGCACTGAAGTGTTTTCCTCCATGTGCCCATGCAGTTCTCTAGGGAAAAATCCCATGGAAGTGGTCGAGTGTCGTCTTTTTTATCCATGACAACCCAGTTCAAAGGCTATTCTGGGACAATGCCAAATCTTCAGTAGGTGTCTGGATACAATGAATACTTCCTTCTCCTCCATCTATAAATGACTGTCACCCTACATTGAACCAACAAGTTTTGCAAGAGCTAAGGTGAGCTAAGATTATGCTGGATTGATAGTAAGAATTGAGAGAGGAGTTATGCTGCCGAAATATTAAGAGAGGAGGTCGCTTTGCAAGGCATGTTTAGCTGTTGACCCAGTCAGAGGAGATTTCAACGTCAGACCTCTTTGGTTGTAATCCTTCTCTTCTTTTATTGAATAATGAACGACTATCATTATGGTTCCACTCACGTATCTTCTGATGATATTTGAGTTATATCCTATTTGACTGATATATAATTGCATGTACTGGATTTTACACTTGTGTTGGTTTGTTCTTTGTTTGTGCAGGTGTCCATACGTGGAGCGTAAGGATAGTGACCAGCCAAAGCTAAAGGACGGGAACGGCGTTTCTTCTACAACAAATAGCGTTGGATTCCAGGTAGATCATTCTGATCGATCTTTAAATTATGCAATTAGGAACCTACGTGTAGCGTGTGTGATTTTTGCTAGACCCGTGTTGGGCTAGTGGGATCGCCTCTGTCCGCAGAGGGGATTTACCAGTTCAACAATTTGGCGACTCCACTGGGGATTTGCTTGTTGATTGTTTTTGTATTGTTGGATTTGTAAATTGTGGACGGAGTCTGAAGAGCGGCCAGGTAGCCTTCGAAACACTTCTGCTATGCGGAAGTGAAGTAGATCAACGCCACTTCAGTTGATCTCCGGTTCAGTTTACGAATTGGACAATCTCAATCTTGCCTTGCATGTCATTCTTCCCTCGTTTATTTGTCTGAATAATTTTCTTGATTAGAGTTCTTGCTATTTTTTTTACTTGCTGGCTCTGTCTAGATACTAGAAGCCAAGCCTGGGACCATCCGTTCTGTCTTTTTGCCTGGCAAACTCCGCCAGCGCGTTTTTTCTTTGAACAGTCGCGCTGGTTGGCGCGTGTTGCTCTCAGACAACTCACGCCAATCTCTGTTTAGCGCGAGTTGCAGACTTACAGTCGCGCCGCACTGGTTAATTTTTTTTAATTAAGCTTGTTTGCCAGTCTCTTAAGCTTGGGTCTGTGTCTTTTTGCTCTTTTTATATCTCCTGGAAGTCTGTTGGACTGTTCTTTGGCTGGTGGTTTTTTCCATCCTTCAGTTGTTCGCCTTTGTCTATCGATTTTACATCTTGGCCTTTGTGGCTTTGTTATCGAGCCTTCTATTGGATTTATGATTTACAGATCCAGTCATTTTATTGATTGACTTCCACATTCTTCTGGTGATTGTATCAGTTTTACATTTCATGCTGCAGTGTCTCACTTTTAGCTTGCTTGTTTTTACCTGACTTCATTGGGACTTAGATTACATAGTTCTTTGAAGATCTTGGTTTTTCTTTGCTTTGCTGGATTATTGTTCATGTTTCAGATCTGGTGATAGATTCTTTGGAATGAATTATCTGGTTGTGAATATCTCTTGAAATCCATTGAAATCCATTAAGTGCATTATACTGTTTTTTAAAGAAAAGAAAAAGATTTTTTGCTTTTCATTAATTAGCATGTTATGTTAATTTTTGCTTTCAAAAAAGAAAAAGAAAAGATTTTCCTTTCTTGTTGTTAGCTGCATTAGGATTTTTGGGATCGTTTTGTTTGTGTGAACCTCTTAACTCTTCTGTAACTAGAATTCATCCAAACGAAACGAATACAATTCTCGCATGTAGTTGCATTTAGGACATTTCAAGAGATCACATACGGTAAGACCGGAAACTGAGACTTAATCAAAGATAAACTATAAAATTAATTCAATGAACCTAACAACGCATTGAAACTTAACGCTCACATTCTAGAGGTCTAGGTTAGAGACGTGTTCCGGCGTCGTTAAGCCTGGTAGTTTATCGTTGAGTGGTTGGGTGATTCCTCCACGGTGAAACGATAGGTGCCAGTACAGACTGTGCTCCCACGTATCGTCGAGTATAAATTGGGAGACCCCTATAGGCTTGCAACCTTTGATCCATAGGAAGCCGAGTCTGCCGCCCTACAAACCGTAATGCACTGAACACAGCATTCGGGAAGATTTACTGCAGTACGGGAAGTCCTTGGTGATCTTCTGATCGCTAAGGTGTATAAGCAGTTTTACGGATTTTTTGGAAAACCCTTTTACCTAGATTTCCAGAGTAGTCAGCTTTTGATCCTTTTCAGACTGTCTAACATAAAAGGTGTAAGTGAGCAGCTTGTCACTTCTTGCTCATTAAACAATCGAATCTCGACTCTTTAAAGATGAAAAGGTCAAGTCAAGTGTCTTAAAAATTTATCTGGCCACGATCACATAACCCGGTTAATTTTGTTTGCGTTAGTCTGTGTAGGAACTGGTTTCGCTAAGTTTCCTTGGGATTTTGTGAATTTTCACCCTGGCGGAACTACCAATTTCGCCTTCCGAGGGTTCGGTTGTGAGTCAAATTCTTCCTATTGTTCCAAGCGTACAACCGATCAGCTCTCGCGCTCCAGGCGACAAGGATTATCAGTTTTATACCAACCCCATTTGGGAGCCTTCTCAGAATGGTATCCCTTTTTGGGAATATACTTCTCCTCGGAAACCTTTTCCTTCCGACATGGACAACCCATCACCTACTACTACTGACGAATCCGGCATGTCAGGGGATGAAATCCCTAACACGATGGAGTCTACACATGTTAGTAGGAACGCTTCTACCGGGGGACTGGCTCTTGGTTATAAAGCATAGCGCGATTTTATATCGTCTCCTTTTCTGACCTCTATTTGGTCACCACCCGTTTTTTCCAATATGGAGCCATCGACTCCGCCACCTCGTAGTACAACTACTACTTCGGTAACAATTCCTCCGCTTATATCTGTGGCTTCTTCAACGCCTACTTTTAGCCGACCTTCGTCCTCTTTATTCGCAGGCTTTGATCCTACATCTAATGCATCACTTGGGGGGCAGTATGATCAGTCTCTACCACCCTTCGGTACTGGGGCAGGTCAGTTATCAGTTGGAGAGATTTCGGTCCCGCTATCTATAGATTGGGATTCCACCTCTTACCATGGTGGCCAAGCGTCGTACACTCAACCTGAGATACCACACCAGCAAAATCCACAAGGACAATCCTTCCAAGGAAATCCTTTTGCTTCTAGTGGCACCTTTTTCGCTCCTCATACTCAACCTACTGGCAACCCAGGTCACCCTTCTATTCCACAAGCTCAACCTGGTATCCAGCAAGGTTCACATATTGGACAAACTGGTCAATCGTTTGTTAATCCGAATCAACCTAACGTCCAGTATACCCAAGTTTATGGACAAGCTGCCCAAACATCTGGTCAGCCAACTGTCCAAAACTCTCAATCCTCTGGACAGGCCGGCCAACCTCAGTATCAGCAGGCAGGCCAACCTCAGTATCAGCAGGCAGGCCAACCTCAGTATCAGCAGGCAGGCCAACCTCAGTATCAGCAGGCAGGCCAACCTCAGTATCAGCAGGTAGGCCAACCCCAGTATCAACAAGGTTATCCTTCTACTGGCACTGCTCAGCTAGCCCAAGGTTACCCTTCTACTCGCGCTGCTCAAATGACGGGTGGCGGCCAATCCCAAACGTATTATCAAACTCAGCCAGGATCTCAAGCTCAATTTGGGGTTCCTCCACCTTATGGTTATCAACAACCTCAAGGGAAACCTTTGTTTACCCCCTATCAGAATTATCAAACACCATACGGTGCTTCTACAGCCTCGTTTGGTAATCCATATGCTGGGGGGCAGAACACCAATCCCTACGGCCAACCCTTGGGGGCAAATCCATTAGGGCAAGGCCCTTGGGGACCACCACCACCTGGTTGGAACCCAGGTGTTCCATCCTACCAACAATTTGGCGACTCCACTGGGGAACTATCCGTGTCTGTGTTGATTATCGCGATATCAATCGGGCCTGTCCAAAAGATAATTTCCCCACACCTTTCATTGATCAGATTATTGACGAATGTGCGGGTAGCGAAATGTACTCTTTCATGGACGGCTTTTCTGGTTATAACCAGATCAATATTGCTCATCTAATTCATGGCTTGATGATTCGATTCGGCTTCGTCTTTTTCAAAGGATGCTCACCGGCTCTGCCGCTAAATGGTATATTGAGCTAAATCGCGGATTCTTTTAAGATTTCAACTCAATGGCTATGGCATTCCTTACACATTTTCAGTTGCCCATTCGTTATGAAACGGGCACGCACCTCCTCACGTCCTTACGATAGTCAACTGCTACGCACATCTCTGATCATATCCATGAATGGAGACGGCGTAGACGTATGATTAAATTTTCGATTCCCGACCAGCTTCTCACGGATTGGTTCACGACTTCATTCATGCCTCCAATAGCTCGGGATATCGCAATGGGAGCATGCGTTACTGAAGAGCAAGCTATTGCGCACGCTCAATACCTTGACTTAGTTTATTCCCAGTCAGGTACATTATATGATTATTTGCCTGATGCCCCTAGACCTGGAACGTCCAAAACCCCGCCAACACCTATAGTTGACGGTATTATCGGGTCTGTGAGTTCATCCTCCAAGAAAAATTCCGTAAACCCAGGGAAGCAAAAGTCTAATACTCCAAATGAAAACACTTCCCAGGCTACTCCTCCTCCTAAATCTACTTCCAAGGTTAATGCCGTTCAGTCAACCAAGACTGACAAAACATCGAAATCAAAGAAGAAGGAGAAAGGAAAAAACAAACCGGAACAACCTAAGCAGGAACAACCTAAACCTCAATCTGAGGAGAGTGTCAAACACAAACCCAAGTATCCTTGTTTTATTTGTGATGAGGACCACTACACCAAAGACTGCCCTCGGCAGTCTGAAGTTAGTCGTTTGTTGAAAGGCGCTCCTGGGGTTCCTGCAGTTCTCAAAGAACCCTTTCCTTCGCAGCAGACCCAAATGGTCGCTGACCCCTCTCAACCTCCCTCTTCTTTCGGTTCCCAAGTGTTTATGGAGGGTACGGTCCCTATCAACATCAGTACTCGAACAAAAGAATATCCATCTGCCGGCAAGGAGCCTGAAGTTACTCCCAGTGCTCCTCCTTTCAGTTCAAGCCCTCTCCATATCGAGAAACCTAGTGCTGAAGTGCCGGTCCGACCCCCTCCAAAAGGAGTGCTCCGGAAATCTTCTTACAACCCAAATGCCCGTGCTGCTCAGCACTATAATATCGTTGAGGATTTAGCCCAGACTTCGTCGGCTATGTCCGCTTTAGAAGTTCTCCAGAGCTTCCCCTCTCGGAGGAAGTCCTTTATATCCGCCATCGGCGGTATAGATCCGATAGATTTGGATTTGATTACGTTCGATTTAAACCGCCATACTCAGAGACTGCCTCCCCAAATCGCCTTTCTCATACAGGTAGTTATCGATAAGAAAACTATTCATCGCACAGTCATTGACGAAGGTGCTTCCACTTGCATCATGTCTGTGGCCTATTGGAAAGCTATTGGTTCTCCAACATTGAGTCAGTCTCCCACAACCTTGGAAGCTTTCGATGGAAGAGCCTCACGTCCTTACGGTATTCTCCCACGATTACCCATTTCTTTGGAAGGAAAAACAGTCGAGATGGAAGTCGAAGTCATGGACGCTACTTTGACGTACAACCTCCTTCTCGGACGCAGTTGGATTTACGCGATGCAAGCCGTTGCTTCATCCTATTTTCGTATCATCTGCTTCCCTCACCAAGGGAAGATTATTACGGTCGACCAGCTGAATTTTTTCGCTTCCTCTTCAGAAGGAACCATCCCTTTTGTGGAACATACCACGAAGCCCTTTGAGAGTCTCGGTCACGGACTTTTTAAAGATCCTGCCCTTATGGGTGTTTTTCCAGCCTCACCTCCCAATGTCGCTTCCGTCAATATGATCTCTACTTGTCTCGATCCATGGGTTGTTCCTCCCATCGACCAAGTAGATTCATGGGGCGACAAAATGCCGTTGAGTCCAGCCGAACTCAACTATGTTGAAATCGTCGCTGCATCGGCTTCTGGGCTTGCTCTTTTGAGCAAAATTTTTCACACACTCGCTCCATCTCTAGGGATTGTAGCTCCAGCTTCTTCGGATCCTTTACACAATATATTCTCTTCCGATGAAGTGATTATAGAGACCATGTCTCTCGAGGAACCTCCTTGGCACCATACCCATCATCGTTCCTCGTTGCTCTCTTTCCCTCAGAATGAGCCAACTGCTATTCAGCGGTTTGCTCCTCGTTCCCCATTCCGATTCCTTCAGTCCCCTGTTCACGTTTATCACTCATCTTCTGAAGGTAATATGGCGAACATCACGCAAACCCAACCCATCGACATCTCTATCAAACCTGGGATTGTCGAACATGTTCATATCGGAGTCACTTGTACTCCGGAGGAGATTC
>APFE030708444.1:0-14151 GCA_000404065.3 Pinus taeda
CTCAAACATATCCAGTATGACGTCTGTGAACTTCTTGGGAGGATATTTATATTACCTCACTTTTACATATGATGATTTTTGCAAGACTTGGATTTAATTCTTGAAAAGGATGGATGAAGTGTTCTCCTTGTTTCAACACTTCAAAGCCTTGATCAAGAATCAAACTGAAAATAATATCAAGATCTTAAGGACTGTAAATGGGATTGAATATGAATCTAATGAGTTTCATGAATTTTGCAAAGAGGCTTGCATTAAGAGGGAGACTACTACGTCATATACTCCTCAACAAAATGGTGTGGTGGAAAGGAAGAATCATACAATTGTGGAAGTTGTCTATGATATGCTCCATGATAAAAGACTTCCGAAGTTTCTATGGGATGAAGCTGCAAATACCGTTGTATATGTACAAAGCGAATGCCCTCATTAAGCATTGGGTTCCAAAACTCTCGAAGAAATGTTCACCGGTAAGAAACCTGACATATCTCATTTTAGAATTTTTGGAAGCCCTCTATATTTTCATGTGCCTAAAGAAAAAAGGAATAAATTGGGTGCATCTAGAAAGAAAGGAATCTTCGTGGGCTATATCGAAAATAGTAAGGTATACGATTGATATACTGGCTCAAAGGAATCGCCTACTGGCAGAGCAGCGAAAGATCAGTGAGGGTTTTAGTTAGTCATAGAGGTCAATCTTCATGGAGGGGTGCAGAGGAGGGAGCTCCACTCCCTCCTACAAGGACGTTGTAGCCAGTAGAGGTAAGAGGTCTCTAGAAAATGACAGAGGTACTGCAGAGGAAAGGAGTAGGAACCCAAAAGAGGAGACGGGAGGAACCAAAACCAAGAAAAATAATGATGGAAAAGACAAGGAGGGAGAGGAAAAAATGCAAGGAGCAAAAGACAAAAAACTAAAGGGACCATGTAAACCCAAAGCTAAGATTACACCTAGGGTAGTCCTAAATGATCCTGCTTTGTAGGTGCACAGGGATCACATGAGGACTTATGCTATTATCTACAAATTCATGGGATTATAGCCCATTGAAAAAGCTCTACAAACTTGGATTAAATACCACTGGAAACCTAAAGGAATCATCGACCTACACCTTGGGTCAAAGGGATTCTTCATGGTAGTGTTCACAAATATTGAAGACAAAGATAGAGTGTTTGAAGGAGGTCCCTACTTCTATGTAGCAATCGGCTTTTATATGCGGCCATGGATAATGAATTTTGTCCCGGAGCGTGAAACTTTTACTTTTGTACCAATTTGTGTACGACTCTATTCTTTACCTCTTGATTACTAGCAAATAGAATTGTTAGCAGCTATAGGCAATAAATTAGGTCGTTTTGTCAAGGCCTCTGAAGCCACAAGAAGAGGAAAATACACTTCCTTTGCAAGGATATGTGTGGAAATGGATCTATTTGGAGCCCTTCTGGATGAGGTAATATTGGAAGTTTATGATGAAGAATGGATGCAAACAATAGATTATGAGCATATTCCGTCCAGATGTTGTAGGTTCCATGAACATGGGCACCTTTTTAGAGACTTCCCCCTCAGTAAAGTAGAAAACAAGGCCAAAGCTAATACAATGAAGGACAATGATAGTTTTCACAAAGTGGTAAATAAAGGGAAAGGAGGCAAAAGAGGGCCAAGGCAACATCTGAATGAACGGAAAAAAGTCACTCAGAACAAGTTCCAAGTTCTTAATAAGGATGAAGTGAGTACAAAAGAAGATCAAGCAATGGAAGGAAGTCCCAAGGAAAAGGAGAAAGAAGATAATCAGAAACAAATACATGATATTTATAATTAGAAAGAGACCATGATAAGTGATGTAGAACTGGAGATGGACCAGGAAATGACCCAAAGCGAAATGGAACTAGAGGACCAGGAGCTTCAAGAGATTCTTGACAAGGAACACCTAGATCTTGAAGGGTTCTTGATTAAGGGGAACCACGGGAGGGGTAGATTCGCTACCTCAAGAAGATCTCAATAGAATACAATAGTTGTTTTTATGGAAAGCTCAGGCTAAGGGGTTTAAGAAAGGAAAAGCAGTAATAAGAAGGATAATAAAGGTGTGAAAATGATGAAAACAACCCCTGGGTTAGCAACTAGAAATCCCGAAAAAAAAGAGAGGTAGAAAAAAGCTGAATGAGCTCTTGATGGAATATGGAAAGCTAATGATAGACTCAGGTAAGATGAAATTTTTAGCCAGCTACTCCTTTACAAATCTTTAATTATGAAGTTCACATCTTGGAATATTAGGGGTTTAGGTAGTAAAAGAAAACAGAGAATGCTTAGTAATAGAATGAAACAAGAGGCACTAGATATAATCTTCATCGAAGAAACCAAATGTTCCATTCGAAAATTAAGACAAATTCATAGCAAATGGCTCAATAGATTTGAGTTTCTAGAAGTCAAAGCAGAGAATACAGGAGGGGGCATCCTCACTCTTTGGAACCCCCAAAAAATTTGCATAATAGATGCAGAGGCATCTAGGAATTATTTATTAGTAGTTATTCAGCCTGAAGGAGACATGGATATCTGGTTACAAATGTTTATGGCCCCAAAAGAACAGAGGATAAACTCAAGTTTCTAGATTCCCTTGTGGATCTCAGGGACAGATATGTAGGAATTCCTTGGATCATGGGAGGGGATTTCAACATGATCAAATCTCTTTCGGAAAAAAGCGGGGGGAACCAGAGTTCTAAGTAAAGACTCTGTTGCATTTCAAACCTTTTTAGATAATATGAATCTTGTTGATACTAAAACAAGAAATGACCTCTTGGAATAATAAAAGGTGCGGAGAGGCTCAGGTCGCCTCCAAATTAGATAGATTCATTATCTCACAAGACCTTATGTTGATAGATAAGGAAATAACAACAAAATTTCTTGCTTTCGGAGGCTCATATCATTGACCGTTTCAACTAGAAATCAAGGGTATAGGTACTCCCAGGGACAAACCTTTCCAATTTGAGAACATATGGATTTCACACCCATAATTCATCAACAACATTGAAAAATGGTTATCAGAAGATTTGCAGATTCAAGAAACAAGAATGTTCCTTCTACACAAAAGGTTAAAGCACATCAAACACAGGCTCAAGGATTGGAACAAGAATGATTTTGGAAATATTTTTGTGGGAAAAAAATAGTGGAAATCAAAATGCAGGAACTCAATCAAGCTCTAATTATGGAAGGCTTTGATAAAGAAAAAAGCAAACAAGTTGATAAAAATCATCAAGAATGGAGAATTTATGCAAACAAGAGGAAAAATTTTGGAGGAAAAATTTAAGAGTGCAATGGCTGAAAGAAGGAGAGGGCAACAGTAACTTTTCATAGATCTACCATGGCTAATAGAGCTCACAACAAAATCTCTTCGATCAAGGACAAGGATGGGGAGATTCATACCTCCCATGAGGATATAGATTCAGTTTTTGGTTCAACACTTCTGTGGCATAACTTGGGAAACAATTCAGAAAGAGAACAAGTTATTAGGGAAGTAACTAATCACATTCCTAAGCTGGTGTCTAGAGAGGACAATTTCAACCTTAATAGGCTAGTAAAGGAATAAGAAGTCAACGAGGTCCTCAAAGAAATGCAGAATGGAAAAGCACCCGACCTGGATGGTTTTAATGTGGATTTATTTAAAGCTTGTTGGAATATAGTTAAATAGGATATTTTGAATGTTGTGGAGGATTCCAGGTTGAATAGAACTATTCTAAAAGTTCTCAATACCTCCTTCATCTCCCTAATCCCTAAACAGGACTTTGCTCAAACTCCTAACAAGTTCAGAGCCATAGCTTTATGAAATGTGGTATACAAGATCATATCCAAGGTAGTAGCCAATAGGCTCAAACCTCTACTTCCTTCATTGGTTTTAGGGGAGCAATAACGTTATGTGGAAGGAAGACAAATCCTAAATAACATTATTCAAGCTCACAAGGTGGTTCACTCGTTAACTAGAAAGAGGTAAGCAGGAATGATCATGCAACTGGATATTTCCAAAGCTTATGACAAGGTGAACTAGACCTACATCAAGAAAGTCCTAATTGCCCTTGGTTTTGATCATAATTGAGTTAGATGGGTTATGGTCCTTGTGACTTCCTCTAGCTTTTCAATATTGGTGAATGGCTCTCCCTCTGAGATTTTCATTCCTTCTAGAGGCCTCAGGAAGGGAGACCTACTTTCTCCATTTCTTTTCATCCTCATGATGAAAGGACTTGGTCGGTCTATCAAGCATGATAAAGCAACAGGTAAGATCAAGGGCCTCCAACTTACAGAGAATGGTCATGCTTTGACTCATCAACAATTTGTAGATGATACCATGTTACAGGGAATCCCCATAGTTAAAGAAGCTACAACCTACAAACAAATTCTAAATGTCTTCACCAAGGCTACAGGTATGGAAGTCAATCTCGCCAAATCAAAAATCTTTTTCTTTAATACCAATATTGCTATTCAGAGAAATATCTCCAGAATTCTAGGTTTTCAATAGGACTCCCTCCCCTCAAAATATTTGGGAGTCCATCTAACTGCTAAACCAATGCACAAGAGCATTTGGGAACCGTTAATCAATAATATGCAAGATAAAGTCAGAAAATGGACTAATAGAGCTTTAAATTTGGTAGGAAAGTTGGTTGTTACTAAGGTTGTTCTACAAGCTATCCCTGTTTTTATGTTATCAGCTCTCGTAGCTCCAAAAGGAGTTCTGTAGAAATTCAAAAATATCCAAAGAGACTTTCTCTGGGGTAAAAAGGAGACTAGGAAGAAATGGGCCTTAGTTTCATGGGAAAAAATCTGTAGACCCAAGCACTATGGGGGCCTTGGCTTGGATGACCAAGAAATTCTTAGTAATGCTTTAGGGGCCAAACTATGGTGGCGTTGGGTTCATGATCCAAAAGCTCAATAGGCAAGTATTTGGAAAGAAAATATGCCAACTCTTGCCAACCAAGTGACCTCATAAGAATGTCTGGAAATATAAAGGGGCCCTACATCTAGAACAAAGCCTGGGAGAATAGAAGCCTAGGACAAAAAAACAGCTTCTGGGAAATCAGAGAGGGAGATCTAGCACTATTCTAGGAAGATAGATGGCAACAAGAACCAACATTGCTAAAACAGGACTTTTTGAGCCTTAAAAATGAAATAGACACCCAAGGCTTAAAAAACGTGAAGGATTTCTGCGAGCATATTCATAATACAGAAAAGTGGAGAATTTGGAGAAATATTAATTGCGGAGAAGACAGGCCCTTGAAAACAAAAGCAGAAGAACTTAGGAGAATGTTGGATCAAAGGATGATCTTAGTAGTAGGGGGGCAGGACCAACTAAGATGGGGAAACAATAAAGAAGGCACTTTCAATCTAATGGAATCAAAAGGAATTCTCCTAGAGCTTGATTCCCATGTTCTGGATAAGATCTAGCATAAACTTTGGAGGCACCAAGGGTGGATGAAGATTAAAATCTTCATGTGGCTAGTTCTTCAAAAGAAGATTTAGACTTGGGACAATATCAGAAAGAGGGGTATTCTGGGACCTTCTATTTTCCAGCTCTGTAAAACTCATGAGGAGGAAATGGAGCATATTCTCAATAGCTATATTTTCACCTCCTGGTTATGGGATTCATTTGCTTCCATTTTCCAAAAGACCGACAGGGATAAAGAGAGTATCATTAATACCCTAAATAATTGGAGTAGAAACTTCTCGGACAATGAATTCCTCAACTCGGCTTGGGCCGTAACACCAACCTTTATCATATGGAATGTCTGGAAAGAAAGGAACAAGATAATATTCAAGGATGAAAAGAATCCCCCTCAACGACTGTTTGAGCTAACCTTGAAATAGCTGAAGGAGACAGTTGGCTCTGCAGTTTGTAATCATGCCAAGAATCCTCCCTCAGAGGCTAATTTAAGAATCTTCACACATCTAGGTGTGCAGGGGCTCATTCCTCAAAGCCTGGATAGGTTGGGGATCACAGAGGTAGTGGAGAAGGACTTTTGGCATCCTCCTCTGATAGGTTTTTTGAAATTCAACATTGATGGTGCTTCTAAAGGCAACCTAGGAACTGCTGGTTTTGGAGGGGTTTTAAGAGATGAAGAAGGAAACATTCTCTTTATCTTACATTGCCATTTAGGTAGATCTACCAACAACATGGCTGAATTAATGGCTTTGGAACAATGTTTAGAGTTTTTGAAGTAGTACAACTGCTTAAATGTAATTATAGAACCAGACTCCGAGTTAACCATTAATTCAGTGAAGAGAATTAGCTATGGAGTTGTGCCAGAGAAAGTTTCAAAACACTGAAGGCTCATCAGGGTTTTCCAAGGAATTCAAAGTCACCTACTTGCTCTTCGAATAGTAAGTTTCAACAATGTCCGTAGAAAAGCCAATAAACTTACGGATACTCTAGCCAATCAAGGAGTGTGTTGTACAGAAGGCAAGTTTTTGAGGAAGTGGCAAGAGATCTCTCAGAGCAGACTAAAGGCTCTTTGCACTGAGCAAGCAGACGAGGATATGGAGGTATTTCATAAAAGAAATAAGGAGGAGAGTATGAAATGACTATCTCACAGAAGGATCCTCCTTTGTTATTCAGACGGTTTCAGTTAACAAGTGTTCTCAGTGTTCATGGTGGGCGCACCGTGGTTAGGATCACATCATACCAAGGTTTCATGGCTGGCACTGATGAGATATTGTGAAGAGTGGGAAGTATGGCATTTCTGGCAACCACAAGTTCCATTAACTTCTTTTTCAGGAAGGAAAACCACTACTATGGTGGTTTTCAAGTGATTGCTTGTCACTTAGGCAGGAAATGGTTTTTTTGTTTTGGGAGCGATTCCATTAGGCTTCCTACACATGGCAGGCGGGTGGAAATGAATACCGCCCTCCCCGAGCACTACTGTTTAGATTCCTCGGTCAGTGCGATATGCCTCCCAACTATAGGATTTCACGGGGCAGATCCACGGCAGGAACGTTCATGCAGTTTGGTGGGGCTAAACCGTTAAATGTCATTTTACTTCATCGAGTGATTTCTTCCTGTGCCGATGGATTGATTGGAGTGATTAGACGGTTAAGATCAAATATGCATGTTAGTGGAGCAGGAGTTCGGATGACTCCGTGGGTTTCTTCTATTTTTTTGTCCACGTGGCACAAACGTTGTTTTTTTTTGCAAGGGTTCGGAAGCAATCTTTGTGAGGTTTAGGGTAATGCCTTAGGTGGTTAGCTTTTTTCTGCCGGAGCACATGGTGTTAGTGGACTTTTGTACACTATGTAAAATTTTGTTAGCTTAATGATATTGAAGGTAACACTCTTGCTTCAACAAAAAATGAAAATAAAAAAATACTAAGGTCTATAGAATCTATGTAGTTGGTCAAAGGGAAGTCCAGATTAGTCATAATATCACCTTTGACAAAGATATGGCTCCTAGCAAGGTAGACAATCTTCCTACTTTAAGGGGATCTAAAGAAGCTGACACCAGGGAACCGAAGGAAAAAGAAGATGAGACGATGCCTGATGTGGAAGAGCCTATGAATCCTATTGATCCTCCTTTGCAAGTGCCTTCCTCTTCTAGGAATAGGCCTTCATGGCTTAGGGGGATGCTTGATGATGCCAAAGGACACATTTCACCCTGAGGAACCTTCTGTGAAAGTAAGAATTCGAACAAGTATCAGGGATACCTGACCATCATGAGCACGATCATCCAAAATGAGCTTTCATCATTCACAGATGACATCAAGCATCAAGTATGGAAGGATGCTATGACCAAGGAATATGAGTCCATTATGAAAAACGATGTTTGGAATGTGGTCCTCGGACCCTAGGACAAAGGAGTTGTCGCTTCAAAATGGCTTTACAAGATAAAGCATATAGTTGATGCAAATGTGGAAAAGTATAAGGCTTGTTTTGTCACTTGTGGCCTCTCCTAGAAGGAATGTATAGACTATGATGAGATATTTTCACCTGTTGCCTGATATACCACCATCCACTTGATCAAAGAGGAAGTCTATGTGGAGAAACCCAAAGGATTTGAGATTTATGATCGAGAATATCATGTGTACAGGTTGAAGAAGGCCCTCTATGGGTTAAAGCAAGCACCCCGAGCATGGTATGAGAGGATCGATAGCTACTTGATGAAGCTGGGATTCACTAGGAGTGAAGCTGAACCTAACCTTTACTTTAAGATTATAGATGAAAAGCCTCTCATACTAATGCTATATGTTGACGACCTCTTTCTAACAGGTGCAGAACCTCTCATTCGCAAATGTAAGAGGGAGTTGGCTTCTGAGTTTGAGATGAAAGACTAAGGACTTATGCACTATTTCTTAGGACTGGAAGTCTGGCAAAAACCAGGGGAGATTTTCCTATCTCACAGAAAATATGTGATGAAGATATTGGAGAGATTTGGCATGGTGGACTGCAAGCCCATAACTACCCCAATGGAGCTTAACTTCAAGAAGTTAGGTGGTAGTGCTACCAGACCTATTTTATGAAATTCTGTCAAGTACCATCAACTCGTCAGAGCATTAATGTTCTTGGTGAACACCCATCTGGATATATGCTTTACAGTCAACACATTGAGTCAACATATGGTTGAGCCTCACCACTCACATTGGATTGGTGCCAAGAATCTGTTGGGATATCTTCATGGCACAATCACTCATGGGTTGAGATACATTGCTAGAGATGTGAGACTACTTAGGTATACTGATGTTGATTGGGCAGGTAGTGTGGTGGATCGAAAGAGCACTTCTTGGTGTTGCTTCTCTTTGGGATCTACCTTGATATCCTGGATGAGTAGGAAGAAGACATTAGTGGCTTTGAGCACCGCCGAGGTAGAGTACATCACTGCTAGCATGGCCTCCTATGAGGTAGTCTAGTTGCGAAAGCTCTTGAGTGAGCTATTTGGATTTACATTGGATGCCACCATGATTCTGTGTGACAACCAGAGTGGGATCCATTTATTAGAGTATCCTGTTGTGGAGCACTTGAAAGGTATTCTTTTGACAAACCATTTAGTGGCTTTTCAGTAACATTTGTAACCTTTTCTGCATTATGAACTCAAAGAAATAAAGAATTTTAATAAAATGTGTAAGAATTAACATGGGAAGCTTAATCATTGATAATTGTCATTTTTCTATACAGGGAAAGGTGGAAACGAAGAGTTTCCGCTCAAAAGGGAAAGACAGAGGAGGAATAATTGTTGCCCCTCTAGAAGGGAACCAGATGCAAACGAGATCGAGCAGATCAAAGCAAAATAACCTAGGAAAGAAATAAGGGATACCAATTCGGCGAAAGAGGGAAAGAAAAGTAAAGGATTAATAGCTTGGCGAATCCCTCAGGATCTTTGATCCTGAGGGATCGTTGTTTTACTTATTTTTGTTACCTAGATATCCCCGTTGTTACCTTTATATAAAGGAACATCATCGTTGAGCAAAAGGACTTCTGTTTTTTGTAAATTTCAGTTTCAGACAAAACTTTGATCATCGAGTCTTACTGAGACCTGGTTTACAGTACGTTTGTTGATGCGTTAATATAAAAGACTTGGTTTTTATTTCATCTTTGCGTCTGGAGTAATCTAAGGCGGTGTACCATTGGAAGCTAAGGGCCCGGCTCCGAAGAACACTTGCTTTTGTATCATTATAACTTATTTATGCGTGGTTTTCTTATCTTTATTACTCGGTAATATGATATACCTTTCATATGCTATGCTATGCTATGCTCTGGTACGATTAATGCATTAGTGGTTTTTCCCAAGAAATCTGTGTAATGACTCTGCATTGTATAATTGAATCTTTTCATAGTTGATCACATGCTTTTAGTCTTGACCAGTTATTTCTGTTACAGAGTGTCTGTATTGAATATTACTGTCATTTGATTCATTTGAAATCCCGATTATTAGAATCCGAAGGTAATGTTATTCTCTTTGGAAACATAGTTGTATTATCCTTAATTGTCATATTACTATATTAATGCGAGGTGTGCATATATGGTCGATTACTGTCGTTCCATAATTCATCAATGAGTGATGTTCCATAAAGTATATTCCATCTAGTTTTCTTTAAGAGAGAAGAGTGTTATTTCATAGCAGAGCATGAGTTTGGGGCAATAGAGCAAGTTTGGTTCTGACTCGTGAGATTTAGTTCTTTTGATTGCTGTTCCATTTACTATTGTTCCATTTACTGTTGTTCCATTTACTGCTGTTCCATTTACTTTTATTCCATTTCCTATTTGTTGTTCCATTTTACTTGATGTTGTTCCATTTACTTGCATTCGATGTTTTGGTGTGAGAGAAGGTCTAAGGCTGTAGTGAGCCTCAGCAGTCGTTGCCTAGCTCCCAGACCTATGGTCCATGCTCTAATTTCCTTTTCATCAGTTTCTAGAGGGATGGGTTATCGCTTCCGTACCCTTGACTGATAAGCTATCTTGTGTGATTCTATCTTTTTGGAGTAATTTAGTCATAGTTTAGCATCTGTTTACTGGTGTATTTTCTGAACGCTATACTACTAAGCATTACTCGGATGAATAGCCTCGGATTGAGCTACTCTTTGCAATAACAAAACGTTCCCGGATTGACTTATTAATGTGGGATAATTAGAGGTGTGGGAGACTCTAGTTAGGGCTCTACATTTTGGCGCCGTTGCCGGGGAAGGAGTATAGCCATTTTTCCTTTACAGAGTAGTCCGAAAATCCACTAGGGGAGAGTTGGATTTTAAAAACGGAAGGTAAGAACCTGCGTATGGATCATATAAAAGCCTTGCTCCACCGTCCGCTCTCCTAGTAGAATTGCTGGTTGAATATGATTTAGTAGTTTATTAGAGTGCATGACTAAGCAGAAAAATCCAGAAAAGAATATCAAACCTCCATCCAAACCCGAAAGCGCCAAAGGGCCAGTGACCCTTGGCCGAACAACCTTCATAGACGAAGTCTATAAGAAAACTGAATCTCAGCCATCAGTAGGCCCCCGAAAGATTAATTCTAAACAACCTACTAGCTCCCTTCAGGCCACAACATCACCATCTAAAGCCTTTGCTGAGGTGCATAGTGAGACTGATGAACATGACTTTCAAGAAATTGAAAATTCTATTCCAGAACGACTGCAGGAAGGGAATTTAAGAAATCTTTGTGAAGGAGGAGGGGAAACAGGGGAAGTAGGAGAGCCAAGGTCTCCTCCTAGGATAATCCAGCCATTAAATAGCCCAGATAAGGGGAGCACGGTAAAAATTATTATTGAAGACACCCCATTTCCTCAGATAGAAATTCCAGATAGGGGAAGTGCTATCAAAACAATCCCTGTCAAGGCCGTTCCTTCTCAACCTAGGAATACCCTCCTAGAAATCCCGAAAGGTTATTGGCATATATTGGATCCCATGGCACAGAATCAGCCAAATACTCAAACTTCTACATTACAATATCCTATAGTGGATTCCGCAACAAATGCGCCCATGAAAGCAATCCCTCTTCAACACATTCCTACATTTCACGGACTTACATCAGAGGACCCCGATGCATTCTTATTTGAATTTGATGTGCTATGCAGGGGATATGATTACACCACTGACTCCCAGAAATTAAAATTGTTCCCCTCCACTTTGAAAGGAGCGGCTCTAAGATGGTTTATGGGTTTAGGTGGTGGAGTCATAAATAACTGGGAACAAATGAAAGAATCTTTCCTAAACAAATATCAGTATTATTGTAGGTCTAGAGAATTAAAAGATGAAATTTTCCAAATGACAGCTAGACCAAATGAAACATTAGAGGAATACGTAGAATGTTTTCAGTATAATTTATAGAGATCCCCCTATGCATCACTACCTCTGCCTGATAATGTGTTAAAAACTACATTGATCAGAGGCATGAAGGAACAGTGGATCGAAACATTAAATATCATGGGAAAAGGGGATATTTATCAAGAGAATTTTGCTGACATCATTGATTTATGTATCAGGAGTTCAAGAGGCAGCACAAGGATAAAACCAGCAGAATATGATCAGTTTGTCAGAGATAACAAAATATCAACAAAAGGAGTAACACGTGTAGAACTTGGAAATTTATTAGAAAATTTTAAAACTGATATTCTGGGGACATTAACTACACAACTTGATATTGTGCAGGCTAAACAGAAGCAGATGGAGGTGAAACAAAATCTGGCGATTTTTTGCCCCCGATGTAGAAGAAAACATAGCCACAAGGAATGTACACTGGATGTAGTTCAAACATGTGCTATCTGTAAAAAAGATCACCTTACTGAGAGCTGCCCCTCACTTCCTGGATTGAAGGCAGTATATAAGGAAGCGGAAGAAGAGCCAGAATCAACATACTTCATTAGCCAGCGTCGCCAATGGCAACCAAGGCAATCTGGTATGTTTTCAAACCCAACTTCTTCTTTCCAGCCTCCGCAGTATAATGCTCAGCAATATAATATGTGGAAAAACCAATCTCAACCCCCATTCCCGAGTTGGTCATCACAGCCGTTTCCTTCTCCAAATCCGTGGATGAATCCTCCAAGCCAATTCAGCTGGCCGAATTTTCCTTACGCCCCACCATATTGGCAGAATAACTCATATCCTCCACAATGGATCCCCCCTACTTCACAAGGTTCACCCTGGCAGACAAACGAGCCAAAATTGACATATCATCCAACAGGAACTATTCCACTCCCTCAACCGACTCTGCCAGCTTTACAACAAAACCCCCAGTCTAATCTGAGACTGCAACTCCCAGCCCAACCCAATCCCAATCCAAATAATAAACCGGTCCAATCCCTCCAAATCATGGAAACATCAGAAATCAGACCTGACCTAAGGGAGTGCAATGATCTTCAGTTAAGATCTGGACGTATAATAGAAACAGAGGGAGAAAAAACAGTTCATATTGAAGATCAGTTACCACTAGAACAACCGTTACAACAAGAGGGTGTAAATAAGGAACAAACCCATCATCAAGCAAGTACATCCTCTCCTCCCTTCCCGGAACGATTAGTCATAGCATGACCAGTGCAGTATCTAGACTTTGACATTCTGGGAGAGTTACAAAATCTGTACATAAGAATTCCATTCCTCCAAGCCAATCAAGACATCCCTATATACGCAAAAACTATAAAAAAATTGTGCATAAAAAAATCAAGGAGGAATACAACCACTAACCCAAGAGTCCAAGTAGTCGGTACTTTATCCGACCTGTTATCAGGAAAAGAGACACCCATTAAATATGAAGATCCTGGAAATCCAATTGTAACTGTTCAAATCTATGGTCAGACCCTCACTAATGCTTTAGTTGATCTAGGAGCTCCAATAAATATTTTGACAACCTCTACCTGCCAAAAGCTCGGCATTACATCAGTAGAACCTACTTCTACTTTGTTAGAATTGGCAGACCGATTTGTAGTTTGACCGGAAGGTACTCTATACGATGTCATGGTTTCTGTAGATTCCTGGGAATACCCAACCGATTTCCTGATAATTAATCCAAAAACCCGACTGGATGGACATCCGCTAATTCTAGGTAGACCTTGGCTTGCTACTGTCGATGCTTACTTTGGTTGTCGGCAGGAAAACATGACCATAACTAGAGGACTAGATATTAAAAACCTAGTCTATACCCTCCAACACAGCCAAGTCTTACAATGATCAAAACTAACCAGCACCATGTGTCATACCTTACTAACAATATCAGATCCCCATTGACTATACAGAAGGCTCTAGACTTTAAGGACCAAACAGAAGATGATGCCATCAATAATTTCATTAGTCAAACTGAATCTAGATCTCACACACAGAGTTTCATGATAGAAGCAGCATTTGATAGTGAACTAGAAGAAGATCCTTTGAAAGATGCGCATGACCAAACAATACCTGTGATTGTTGTTGCCAACAGTAAAGTAGTGGAAATTGAACCGGGTAAGACTCTAAATATCAATGCCAACCTCACACCGAACCAAGAAACAAAGCTCGTTCATATGTTACGAAAGTATCAAGAAGCATTTGCGTGGGATTACCCTGATATGAAATGGATTGATCCTCAATTATGCACCCACCACATCTATATAGAAAAAGATGCAAGACCTGTTCGTCAACCGAAAAGAAGACTCAACCCCCATCTAAAAGAGGTTGTAAAAGCCGAACTTCAGAAACTTTTAGATGTTAATTTTATCTATCCTATTTCCGATAGTA
>APFE030708445.1:0-19117 GCA_000404065.3 Pinus taeda
GGGACTGTTGGGTAGCGAAGGTCTCGCGTAACAGTTTTGAGTCTGAGAGCCTAGAAAGTAGGATAAAAATATTGTAAACCTCTGAAATATGCAGAGCACGAAATGTAAAAGGTCGATTCAAAGGGTTTTCTTCCCAAAAAATAATATAAAATAATAGGAAGTAAGTTAGTCCACGAACCATAGATAGGTATAAATAGAGTGTGGCTCTATGAGAGAAAGGCAGTTCCTTTTGGGTATGATCTTGGATCTAAATTGTAATGGGTTTTTGAGGGAAGCACTCTAAAAGCGTTTATAAGTCCGAGTTGAGGGTTTGGGTAGTGGATAGAGGCTCTATAGCTATGTGAGCAGAGGCCTGGAGGAGTCTGCAGCTGTGTGCACGGATCCCTGCAGCTGAGTGCACAGAGTAGATCTGGATGTGTTGGTGATAAGTGGAAATAAAGATAAGTTTCTTCTACAAATTTTGTGTTACAATATGAGCTATCACAAATTTGACTGTATGAATGATTGATACAACTATTTAATCTTTGTGCATATGCTGATGTTATCAATATATGTGAATCTAAGTGTATTGTAAGAATGCGAATTGGTTAAATCTATTAAATGTTTTCTTAAAGACCCTTCTAAGTAGATTTGAGTTACAATACTTCATCAAGTAGATTAGATCAGTCAACAACGCGATCATAGAAAGATAAAATCATTCTTGGTCCAAATTTGCATGAAACAGAGTAGCATGACGCTGCAGAACTGTGCGCGAAACCCCCAGACCACATCTAGACATCCCAAGGGTTCAGAAACCTTGTTCTGACACCCTCCCTTGCAACCTCAAGTGAGACCTCAGTGCACGTTCCATGGAATATTGCCGAAAGGGCTGGTAGCCACGCGATTTGCTTGGCTAAATAATTCTTCTGAACCTGGGTCAGGCCCATATAAGCCAACAGTAGTTGGTTCCCTCAATAATATAGGCATGAACTTTCCATTTTAAAAGAAACTAATGTTGTGGATGCTAAAACTAAGTTTTCCAATGGAAAGATCTTGAAACATTAAGACAATTAAAAAAAGTGGCTTTGAAAAGGGCTTCTGCATAAAGAAGTCATGGCTTTTTGAAGAAAAGTTGTTGGAGATGCTGACGAACCACGTGAATGTTGGGAAGCGAATGATAATGTTATAATAAAAATTTACCTCCCCCCCCCCGCCCCCACCTTTTCAAACTTAATCTAATTAGCTCACTTAAAAAAAAAATTACTTTATGTGATCCACTTTTATAAATAAGTGAAAATCACTTTTACAATGGTACGTTATGAACTATCCACTAAATTGTAACTTAAATAAAAGATATAGTGACTTTAGAATTGTAAGTGACTCAGTTTTTATAATTGGTGAGAACACATTTACATAAAGTAACTTTAAAACATAAGTTACATGTATTTTTGGAAAAAGTAACTCAACAAAAAGAAAGACTTGAACTCAATACCTCTATTCTCATAAAGTAACTTTAGACCAAATGAGCTAGTTTAAAAGATCAGTAATTTCTCAAAAGGAGGAAGGGTTTTTCTGTTTTAGCTCGTTGAAGCTTTGGGTTGGGTGCTTACTTGAAAAATCTCCTTTTGCCTAAAAAAAAAGAAAAGAACCACACAAACGAAAAAAAATAAAAATTAATCCAAGTCTCACGTCTTAATGTTAGATATGCCCGAAAGCTAAATATTTTCCTTAATGTTTCTAATTTTTTGAGATCACACTAAGGTGTAGCAGAAAAGATCATACGCATGAGAAAAATCCTTTCTTTTTGTTTCTGGTTTTCCTAGATCACACAAAGTCGTGGGGCAAAGAGCACATGCAGAAATCAAAGGTATAGATCCGGTAATATAAAAAAACTTAGATGACTATAACCTGAATAAACAGAGAGATAAATAACTATAACTATAAATAAAGACTATATACCTCTAGATATTAAAAATGACATATCTAGGGCTACCAGAAATGTTTTCACATGAAACAAAAGGAGTTACGCATTGGAACATATGCTCCTAACACAATAGAGTAGTCATGTCAACTCGAAAGTAGTGAGAAATAGTAGATCTAGGAATCAATTGTTAGATGCAGTTGTGTCGTATTTGAATTTGGATCACCAATGGATGTAGCCCTCGAATAGATCTGATACCATGTAGGAATTTACAAGGTAAGTTACTTAGATAGAACACCAAAGGACACCACTCAGGAATAGATCACAGATTAGTACACCAGTATTCTTGGCATGGTTAAAGCACTCAAAGAGGAAAATAGTCCACGGCCTAAGCCAACGTGGCCACCTCAGGAAATTTATTAATATAAAAGAAATAAAATTTACATATGCTTCTCTCATGAATGGTCACCTAAAAAATGAACTCCATGCTCTTTAAATAGAGATCTTGGACCAATCAGGTGTTAATCCATGGATCAAGTGTCGACAATACCGAGGAGAGAATGAACCATCAGATCAGTTCATGTTCAGAACATATCATCACTGTCAGATTGTAAGTTAGAAATAGTACATACTAAATAAACACACACACTAGACCAAGTTATACTTAATTATTTCCTATGTGCCAGAATATCCTAACAGGTTATGGGGCCAACACTAAAGTTTGTTGACATATGTAAATGTTAATATATCATTATGAATAAATATTACTTTACTTATTTCTTTATTTAGAAATATATTAGGATCCAACATGTGAGTATTCAAGCTTCCAGTTGTTAGAAAGAAATCATAATCAATTTTAGCCCAAAAAAGGGCAGTTTTGAGGCGATAGTTCTCATAGTCAAGAAAAGAAAATCCTTGTCCATATTCTAAGGATGATTTACCTACCCCCATATTTATCATGACTACAGTGAAATTTCATGGGTAAAATATGAAATTAAAATCAAATAAGATCACGAGAGAGAAAGGAAATCTAGAATATAAAACAAGGCTTCAATGGGAGATCAAGACTAGACCTATGTGAATATATATTCAACCTAGTTTTAGTAGGATACTACAAAGGGATTGAGGAGATGAATTTATAAAATTACTAATTGGTTTCCTAAGAGGATAATATTCTAGAGCTTAGGGGGGACTGCTATGAAAATGGTTTATTGGTTGGGTGGGTCGTGGTAGTTCCTATTGTGTTTTCATAGATTCAGATAAGTACTTGTGAAATATTATATTGTGATGAAGATATGTGTGATAATATTTTTCTATAATTCTAAGTAGGAGGTATAAATAATTGCAATTATACATTGTACATAAGCCTAGAGCTATATTAGGGAATGGTTCGCCTTGTGATATTTAGCTCTATGAAAGTGACTTTGTACAAAATAAATTGTGAATAAAAAAGTGGTTTCCTCAATTAGGTTTCCAGGGTATTTTAAGTGTGTATGTATTTATATATTCATGTAAATATATAGGATTTATTTATGGTGGGGTTAGCAAGGTTTAGGCTAAATCTAAGATAAATCACTTAGGCTAGGGAGGGGGTGGAGTGGTCACGGTTAAAAAAACAAAGGGGCTGGGGTGGTTACCCTAAACACCAAGAACAATAAGTCATTAGCATTGTATTACCCCAAAGGATCCTTGTTTTTCCCTTCACATCAAGTCATGTGAGCGGGCGAGGAGAAATGTGGTGGATCCTTATAGGCTATCCAGTATCGCATCGTGGTCCAGGGGAAATCCAATAGATAAATACAGAAATGGACTAGTGCCAAGGGTGGTAAATAAAATAATGTATGGGAATATATTTATATATATACAAAAACATAAAACAAACATTTCCCTAGCTCAAGTTGCAGTCATGTGCGTTAACCATAAAATTATTAAGGTTCAATACTTGTAATGATTACGAATATGTGTGTGTGTGTTGTCATCTCTTGGGTATGTTTCCATCAATTTTAAACATAGCTAATAATTTTTCTAAGTTCTACATTATTATATATTATATATATATAGATAGAAGGAAATGAGTAACAACTTAAGAAAACATGAATAAAGACAAATTTATTATTGAATGATGAACACATTTCTTTAAATGGTGTAACAAATGTTATATACTTTCTAAAAGAGAAAAAATCGATATTATATGAGTGTGTGTGTGAGGTACATTATAATATGGTATCACATCACTAGGTTAGAATATTATGGCCTACGATATTAGGCAAAACTAAAATCAAATAAAGTGATTCTTGCATGATGAGTAACCAAGTGATTTTTGTGTTATAAAACAAAGGAAGAGATAATTAAACGGGTTTTATACTATGAGTAAATTGATGTAATTTTATTATGTGAATTGAGTTCATAAAAATATTAATTGATTGTTGTCAGGTAGTGCAAGTGAGCCTCAAAAGCTAATTGAGTAGTAATATATTCTATAAATACGGATATACTCCATGATTGTTGAAATATTGAGTATATAAAGCAACTCGAAGTATTCAAAATTAAGAAAGCACTTACATGGACAGGTCAGGAAATGTATACATGAATAGACGTGTAAAGAAAAATTACCAATCTTATTCTATTAAACAATCAAAAATATTGGATGGATATGTTCAGGATATAAGGTGAGATGTTAAATATGAAATTACCTATGTAGAGTCTAAAAATACATGTATGCTAGTAACATATTAGCATGATAGAAGGTTATATATGTTGACAGGGATATGAAGGTTGTACTTGGAGTGTAATGTTCAAGGGTAACCTTTTGTTGCACCATTAATAATTTTGGTATCTTTTTAATCTACAAAAAAAACTTTTGATACATAACTTACAAGATTGATATTCATAGATGTCTTAGATTAGATATCTACTATAAATTTTCGAGGATGGATGACCTAATAAAAAGGAGAAGGTACTCTTGGTGCCAAAATAAGCAATACCTAATTGTTACACTAGATACTCTTTGAGAGTATATACTTTATGGATACAATATTACCTCCTTGCACATACCCTACTGACAAAGGCTCCCAAGAATTATATTTTGAGCAATGGACTTCTAGAAATAATAGTGACAAGGGAAATACTTACTGGTGAAATAAACATTATTGACTCTAATGGAAGAGTAATCTTATATGATCATAGGTAGTAAGTCACAAAATAATGGAGTTTAAGGTATTGATATGAAACACGAAGAATTTCTAAAAATCAAACATATATAATATAACAGTTAGAAGGAAATACATTGAGAATTGCTATGGAGCTAGAATGATTTACAAAGATTACATGTTTATATACTCAAGGGAATGCATTGTATATATTAAAAAAGTTTGGAAACCATCACTATAAATAATTGGTCTTAGACTTAAGATTGAATTGGATAAAAACATAAAATATATCTAAAAAATAAAGTGTATACGAGATATTGCTAAGATATGGATACACCGACATGAATGATGATTAAATGAGATTGAGAACCCTCTATTACACAAATTAAAAGATATGGTGTACTCAAAGAGTCTATATGAGCATACTAAATGAGAATATTTGTTAAAATCTTGTGTTGTTATATAGGATACTTATATTAAAAAAATATGTGAGTCAATTGTGTTTATCTTGAGTGGTTGGTAGGAATGGTTGGGATCCTCCCCACCCATGTTCAAGTATAGGAGGTGTCATGATGGATGTTGATGGTATTAATAGTATACATTATGGAATATACAATGTTGTACTTGTGAAATAATAATAATATAAACCAAAAAGAAACATATATTAACAACATAACTCATATATGGGTATGTCAAATGTGGTAGCATATGGCTAGCGTGATTAGGGATTATGTTTCGCGACCAATAAGATCTATAAAGTACATAATTAATTAAGAAACATTCTTAAATGGAAGGTTTCCTCATGAGGGAGGCCACAAAAAACTTGTTATAGTTGTAGAATAGTAGAGAATCCTAGTACAAAACATCATAAGGGAGAATAGTAGTGAGAAGTAATGCAACACAACGTGAAATCATTTGAAAACCATAATGTTTATTTGGTATAGTAATATTATTCAGTAATTTTATAGTTTTGGGGAATTTCAAGAGAAGTATTTTGACCTCCTTGATTAAGGAATAAAAAAAATCCATGTCTAATAATTTGAATTCAATGAATCTTAGACTATGTGATCATGTGATGGGGACTTCCTAGTAAAGTTGCATCTTAATGAGATAACAATTTTGGAATAGAGCATGGCCAATGAGATTTTGAAAGAAATACAAAACATGATAAGACAAGTAATTGTAAACTGCAAAGATATTGTTGATTGGAATTCTTGTTCAAACTATCAGAATGTTGGCAAGTTTAGATAGAATATCACAATATTTCGTGATTGAAAGTAAATTAGTATTTGAAATAAAAAAGTGAGTAAGAATTTGAGATTTTCAAATTAAAGATGATAGAATGATAGCATCTTGGCTACCCCAAGGCACTAGATACACATGAAAGAAATTAGTAATACTAAAAAAAATATCAACTTTATGCCAAATTTAGTGAGTGTGAACTAATGAAGACCAAATTCAATATTGAGATTATTTAATTTCCCTAAACGAAAATTGCCATGACCGTAAAATGTTCAAACTAAACCCTAATTGACATATAACTGAACGATGCGATGGGCATCAAATTTTTATGAGGTTACAAACTTTTATTGTAGGTTCATGGAAAGCTTAATTAATTTCATATTTTATAACATTTTCAAAATAAAAATGAATTAAATTTGTGTAGAATAAAAAATGATAAGAAAATTTTGATTAGTTGAAATGGTTGTTACATGTAACTCTTACACTTAAAAATTGATCTGAGTTATTGTAGTAGGATAAATAGGAATAATATTGGCTAGATTCTCTTGAGCAGGCCAGTGGAGTCACAAAATTTTTATGGGTGAATGATGTAGTCATAACTATGAGGGGGGAATCTCTTACCCTAGATTTTACTAGCTTGATCTGTTTTCTTAAAACAGATTTGGAAAGATGCCATAAGCCAATGAAAGACAATATAGGCATGATAAGAAATGTAAAAAATGAAGAAGTAAATAGATGCAGGTTTACAAAAAAAATAAAATGAAATAATGATATGGTAAGTTCATATAATAATGGATGTTTTTGCATATGATATATAAGGAGACTATTTTACCAACATGAGTTAGATGATTATTAGTGGATAATGGTAAATATCTAAATAGGAACATGTGGATATTCAGTTGGGGAGCCAAAAAAATTGTTGTATGTAATATTAAGAAATCAAGGCTGTAAAAAATAGGGTGTTTATGGGAGATTAGTACAAGGTACACGATTCTATTGACATGAGTGTTGTGCCAACATGTTAAGTTCACTAAGAAGTAGTTTTCTACTAGTCAATGGTTCTCTAGATAAGTACCCTAAAAATGTTGGTTGTGACTCTTTTATTCTAGGTACATTTGAAGTATTGTGGAATAGTTTATTAAATGCATAATATGAATAAGTTCTTATAACATTATGGAAGGAAATGATTATGTTTAAGACAATTTTATTGATATGATATGTGCAAAGACAATTGATATGCAAAAGGGTACAAGAGGGAAGGACCCCATGATTGTTGCACCATACACCTTAACTAAGAATATGCATTGCAGAGAAGGATGGAAGCTTCAGGAAATGCGTTTGTGAGAAATTCATAGATGAAGTGTGTGAGGGGAATATGTTTTGATTGACCTTTTTGATGCAATTTCCTTGTTGTTTCCTATTGAATTTGAGCATGCTCATGTTTCTCCTTATTTTTTCCTTGGAATTATTATGGCGGTTTCTTTTGTTTTTTCCTTCTATGGTTTGGTCTTGATGGTTTGTTGGGTGTCAGGAAGGAAAATGAAAAAGGATATTTAGAAGAGGACTTGAATAATAAACCAAACATGAGATGGAAAACCATGATCAAACCTTATGCATAAAATAAATGCTAGAAAGGGAACATAAGAAAATGATGGAATAACTAAAACCGAAATGATTGAGTCCACTTGAAAAAAAATATAGTGATATAACTACAATGAAAGTGGCATAGAAAGGAAGGTGTCCTAAAATTTAATAATACATGGATAATTTATATTTGATATTATGATTTAACGATGATAAAAGCATAATGATGTTCTCTGATGTGACATATCATTAGTTGTGAGCCATAATGAGTGGCAAGGTAAGTAATCGATCCTTAAAAAAATATTATGATCACTGTGTAAATGGTATAAAATGGAATTGGTAATTATCTTGATTAAGATTGTACAATGAAGTCATTTATAGGATTCCATGTTACCTAGAATGTCCATTGGATAAATATGAAATATTATCAACTACTGTTAATTGTTATTGATGGTGCTGCTTATATTGATATTTATGGTGCTTGTTGGGTGCGTGAATGAAAAGTGATAGTTCCTGCTTAGCATGTGCGAAGAAATTCTTGAATTGAATATCAATTTTAAAATAGGATTGAACTTCACTTTGGAATCAAACCATGGCCAGATTAAATTTCTATGGATGCATTTCGACCCATAGGAGGATAGTTGGGAAATGAACAAAACATTTCCCTCACCTTGTAGTAGTGATAAAGGTATAATAAACACAAAGGATGATATATAATTCAAGGGGGTGGGGGGGGGGAGATGTGATACCCCTCATGTAATTGCTTTTTTCAAATATTATTATTTATATTGACTTGTAAATATTGTGGAATAATTTTCTATGGGGACAAGACTAAAGGCAAATGATAGATGTAAATGTTAATATATAATTATGAATAAATATTACTTCACTTATTGTTTCATTTGAAAATATAATAGGATCCACCACGCGAGTAGTCAGGCTCCCAATTGTTCGGAAGCAATTATGAGTCACTTGTAGTCTACGAAATGGTAATTATAAGGTGACAGTAGTCACGGTTAAAAAAATAAAATCCTCCTCTATATTCTAGGGATGATTTACCTACCACCAAATTTATCATGACTATAGAGAAATATCATGGGTGGAAGAATAATTAATAATAAAATAATACTATTGGAGAGAAAGGAAATTTGGAAAATAAAACAAGGTTTTAGTGCAGGATAAAGACTGGACCTGTGTGAATAGATATTTAGCCTAGTTTTAGTAGGAAATTTCTAAGGGCTTGAGGAGGTGAATATGTAAAATTATTGATTGATTTCCTGACAAGGAAGGAGTTTAGAGCTTGGGGGGACTACTAAGACAATGGTTCAATTGTTGGGAGTAGCATGGTAGCTCCTGTTGTATTTTCATAGATTTATATAAGTATAGGTTAAATATTATATTGTGATGAAATTATGTGTGATAAGATTGTTCTATGATACTAAGTAGGAAGTAGAAATAATTACAAGTAATAGTTGTATGTAAGCCTTTGGTTGTATCAGGGAATGGTTAGACCTATGATAATTAGCTATGTTGTAACATTCCTTTCCTAAATCCTACCCAAATCATATGTTAGAAGGAGTTGGTTACTATGCCGACACAAGATCTAAGGTGTCTTTCTTGAAATGGGGCCTAAGAATTTCGATTTTCTCAATGAACTCAAAACCTAAATTAGACATCATTGTTGTGTTCATCTCTCCAATATAGTTCTCTTGATATAAAATTTTACTTCAATTCGATTTTTGGATCAAAATTTATGACCATTTGATTTTTTATTGAATTATAAAGCACCACATCATCAACCTTGCCACATGTCACCCACGTGGTTACCATATCCAACCTAACGATGCCACTTGGAAATGGTATATTGGTTTCTAACCTGTTCATGGAATTGTTACTCAAAATTCTTGCTTATATTTTTATTTATGTAACTCTTCCCATTCTTACAACCACATATTATTATGTAAATGTATACATATAAAGAAATTTGAGGATTATCAATAGTAAAAAAACCACATGTTAATTGGGCTCATTACCCTATCCCTTTACACTTTGTGCCTTCATGAATTACTTTCGGTAGGTACTTCTTAGGTGACTTATGTTTGACACCATCCTTGTGCCAATAAATTACTAGTTGGGTTCACATGTATGACACGAAAACCTAGGCTTATCTCATCCCATGCCCCTTTTAACTCACTCCGTTGCTGAATTGATAGGGTTTGAACTTCAGGCTTACATGTCCCTATGGTTCCACACCCCCGATCCATTAATGCTATCATATTTCATCCCCGATGACCCTTTCTCCTTCCACGGAAACCCTATGTTGAGTCATCATAGCTTTCCCTATAGCACTATGTGAAGTTACTTCTAGAAGATAGACTTTAGGATGTGAAATTTTCCGTCGATTACAGTTAAAATTTTCATCTACATGGGCCCACCTTAAACCTATTAATGCCATTATAAGCCCACTTTACATGGGAATTTCTTCGTCCATCGACCAACCCACGACCTCCAAATCATCCCACCAAACTCCATGCTACCGGATCGACCATGCTATCTCAGTTCTCATTAGCCTGACCTTTCTCCATGCACAACTTTTTGTGGGCTTCTGAGGTGTAACCTTCAATCTTACATCATCTTGGGCTGCTTTCTAGCCATTGATTCCTCTCTGTTACTCTCAGACACTAATTAGGTGAGTTTTCTCTCTTGGTCATACATTGTGGTCATATGGATATAAACTTAACTCTTAAACCAACCCTTCTATGACCTAATACATTCATCCAACTTCATGGATAAGATTATGAGGCTGATGATATGAGATGAGACTTTCCTCTCACTTTCCCTTATGGATCATTTGCGAAAGGATCGACCATGGCTTGGCCATGGTGGTTTCGAAACCAATTAGACTTACTACATGGTTAAATCATTGTTATTGAAGTTATGCAAAGCACACACTGATGTTATCCCTCCCGAGCTTACAACAAGGTGTTGAAGCCCTGAAAATCGGTCGACAACAAGGAGGATACTCACCTAGTCCGGACCTTGGTTGACAGCTCGTTATCCGTTTGGTATAGTGAGTCCGACTGCGGATAATGGGACTAGTTTCCCAATCTAAGGGTGTGTGTGTGCAGAGTTGGATGTTGCTGATCCAAAGTTCATACCTGAGATACTTTAATCTAACTTTATGCTATTGTAATCTAATGAAAACAACACATCTAATCTATGCTAACCCGGGGTGTAATTCTTCTATTATGCGATCTAAAGAGATTTCAAATAATCGCTGGTAATAAAGATCATTCAACAATTATAAGAATATAAATCAGTTAAGATGAACCACTTTGCATAAAAAGTTAAGCAAAACAGTTGTGAATAGCATATCACATAATAAGTTATTCACACAATAAACATAAATAAATGGCTCCACCGTGCAAAAGTGCCAAATGGTAACACAAACATTCATGTGATAACATATAAACAACTAAAAATTGTATATTGCTTTAAGAATATAAGCAGAAATGATCAAGAGATAAAAGTACCATTTATGACTGGTCCTACTCATAAGCTTCAAGCAACAATGATTTATCTTTCCTTTTCTAATATCTACTAAGAGTACAGAAGTGCAACATCAGTAGTAGATATCAAAAGCAAACATCCATAAATCTCGATCCTTCCATTCATCAAAACCTCCTCTAAGGGTGCAAAAGTGCATGTTCTGAGGATATGTTTTTTGACAAATTTCTGGACCCTTCTCTAAATGCATGATAAGGGTTTAAATACTAATAACTAAATCTGATAATAAGTTATTTACAAAAAATCAAGATGCGGTTTTTAAATGACCGCCCTTTTTCTAATCTAATTTTTTAAGCAAAAAAATAAGAGTCCAAATTAAGCTATTTCTGTATCTGGTCTTTAAAGCTGCATGTGTTCAACATTTGTTTCAGGAGAGTCGGTTGGCTAACTTCTACTTTGAGCTGTGCTGAGAAAACAGAATCAACGAATGCTGGCACCACCTTTTCAGCCGTATTTGTGATGCATTTCACGGTCATCCGCTGACTATGCGGTTTAACCAAATATGTCCAGTAACATTCCCAATTTAATCCTTTTAGTACTTGGATTTCCTTTTCCTTTTCCCGTGCTTTCTGCCTCCAATCCTCCTCTAATTTTGATTTGTTTGGAAAATACCCCGGAACAATTTCTGTGATTAGATTTTCTCTGTGCAAATTCTCATTTATACAGTCGATGAGAATGCTTGCTGTTGTAGTTGTTGTATCTGCTGCCTTTTCTGCTTCTTTGATTTGATCATCCCACTTACTAAAGAGCAACTCTTTATGATTCTCGTTTATCCTGGGTGCGCCTGCCTCTCTTCCTTCATCTCCATCCTACCAAATCAGATAATCAGTCACCTGTTTGTCAACCAGATCATAATCACTTCGTAATTTGACCACTTGATTAGTGATCTTATCACTCATTTCGCAGTAGTAACTCCATTGTGATATCTTTTGTCCCAATACTTCTTGTTGCTACAGTAGTTTTTCATTCAAGGAAATAGATTCTGAAAAAAATTCTGTAAGCTTGGGCTCATCTTTATGCATCTCTCGTAGATTTTTCAATTTTTTTCCTTTTTCGTCCAGACTTCTTTGATAACTTACTTGCATGTGCTGGAACTCTTCCTGTAACTTTTCAAGTAGTTCGCGTGCCTCATTATTAGTATTGGCTTGTTGCAATTGTTGTTGTAGCAATTGTATTTGATCTTCTTGTTCTTTCAAAAATTGTCATACTTCTGATGCTTTGTCAATAGTCGCAGAAGCATACGCTCCTGCGATCTGAGAAAGCTTAGTGATATTTTCAGTCGGAGTTTTGTTTGGGTCTTTCCATAAGAGGTCCAACTGCTCAGCGTCTTGATGTAGCATATTTTCTAATTTTCTTTTCTTTCTTTGTCTTCTCACTACTGCTTTATGTTGAGGACTATAAAAGATATCCAGAGGAGGAATTTCTTCTATATTAAGCACAAGTTCGAAAGATGGAGTGATAGGAACATTTTCCTTTTCTGATACATTGCTGACTATGGTTGAGATTACTCCTTCTGCGTTCTGAGTATTGCTAGTAGGTGATTTTGGGATTTATCCTTCAAGATTGATCAGTTCATTGAAGTTTTCCCATTCCTTGTCCATCTCGGTTATGAGAGGTGGTGGTTTGATGATGAGAGAGGGAGGATCTTTCTGCGGGCATGTAGTAACTTGTTGTTGCGAAATTTTCATCGACTAAGCCGTGTCTTTAGCTGCCTCTTCGTTCTTATTTTGGTTGTTCCCAGATCTTTTAGAATGTTCAGATGTTTCTTACGCGGACTTAGATTTAGATCTGGGACTACTTGAGCTCCCACTGAGGCTGATGCTTGGAGTTGGCTCTCTAGTAGGTAATCGCAACTTTTCTAAAGGGATAGTAGCCAATCTTTTTTCCCTATATATCGTGAACTTTTGAAGGTCTTCTGGAGATAATTGCAATTGGGCTTCCTGCAAAATTTCTTGGAGTGAGCTTTTATTTGGGAACAAGTCATCAAATAAATCCTTTTTGCCAAAGAATACCTTCACCTTGACCATAGTTGTGAAATTCTAAGCAATTTCATTTAGGTCAAATGGTCTTGGCGGGATTTTAAATAACTTGAGACATGTTATATTCTGTATTTCTGCGAATGCATGACCTACATCGAACAGTGAAAAGGCCCCACAAGCCACAGGAAACTGTGGCCATATGGCCTTCTTCTTGTCGTTTAAATCTTTTGTTAGGCCGCCTTCTGAACAGGTTTGATAAGCAATTTCTCGAGCCAGAAGTTTATCGGGGATATATAAAGGTAGAACATGAGGGGGGACAGTGCTTCCAAAAACTCTAATATAAGTGAATAATTCCTCCCCGAACCATCTTGCGATGGGGATGATATCTATTTGTGCCTTGGGTGAGCACCTTGGGGGGTCTTTATCATATATCATTCTATAGAAGGGTAGGATAGGCCCATGACAAATTTGGTAAAAATGTGGAACGAATTGGGAGTCCCATAATATCTTATGATAGACATGAATGGGTAGTGGGTCCTGAGTCGTCCATTTCCAACCCAAAACAGGAAATTTAGACACATAAGAAATAGAGTCCATAACACATGCGGATAGGAAAAAAGGGGGATAGATCCTTTGAGACACAGATCTTTTAGACCGATAATTGAGAATAGCCGTGACCAAATTATCAGAAATAACCTTGGCCCAATCTATAATTATGGCATTTGTAGCAGCATCTATTAATGGCAACCATTCAGATGAAAAATTATTGATATCTGGCTTCCCAAACAATCTACAAAGCATGGCTGCAACAAAACAATATGGGGAGGTGAGGGAACTAGTGCTGTACATACCGCTCTTGTCTTTCATGAGAGGTTCATCTTTTCTGGACTAATCCTTGGTGGTCTCTGATAGGTCCAGGTTTTCTGCCACAAATTTATCAATGAATTGCGTTTTGTAAGTTTCCTGCGGGTCAAGAAGATGGTACATGAGTTTTAAATCTTGTACAACGAACAATCCGATGAGCCCTTGTCCTTGGATCTTGAACTTTTTGTCCTTCATTTCTACATTATCAAGTATCCACTTGATCATGTCCGTATATGGGAGAATTTTGGGTCTTGCTACTATCCTATGTAGGAATGAGCAAGCTAATTCTTCTAGGGATGCCTCAGAAGATCCCTGTGAATCTGAGCCAGCGGCAACCTTCATTATTCTGGGGTTTTCTTCTTCAAGAAGTCTGTACATGCCTTCCCATGTTGATATCCCCGCGTCTCTGTTACACGCTGTGTCTGTGTATAATGGTGCCATCCCCTTCACCTTGGAGCTCTGAGCTTTACTTTTCTTTGCCATTTCTTTTGGCATATTCCTTGTATAGTGCTCCGGTCTTTGTTCCTACAGTTCACAAGTGAAATGGAAATGATTGATCAAGAAAGGTGATGGGAGAGTTTTAAATGCAGCAGATACATCAAATATGCCACCTTACGTGAAGAAATTCTTCAAAAAGCACGCGTCCATGTTTCATTAATAACTGGCAACTAATCCTTTATTAACATTTAAAGCGCATGATCTTGAGTCAGATTATAATAGGTGGCCTTTCTTGAATAGCGTGCCCGAAAGATTCGCGATGGAGCGATTCTGCGATTTGCATCGCGGTATCGCAGATCGCAACATCGGAATCATCACAATCATCACAGTCATCGCAGTCATCGCAGATTGCGATATCACAATGTCGCAGATCGCAGAAGTTTTATGTTCGCCAAATTTCGCTAGCCTATTCCCTGCGATATGCGATCTTGTGATCGGTGTTATCGCAGATCGGTAAATCTTGAAGTTTTTCTTATTAGCCCTTTCTTATTGCAATGCGATAGCCGAATGATGGTACTTTACTATCATTTTTCGATGCGACTTTCCTTTTTTGAGGTTTTTCTCATCATAAACTTAGGTTTTTAAAGTATTGAAAAGATCTTGCTAAGCTTACGATGGTGACCTTATTTTGTAGAAAAAGAAACTCTTGCTTTTCCTAAAATTTTAACTAAGGGTCCCCATTCATTTAGTATTTTGGATAACACCTAAATGAAAAAGGGGGGGGGGTTGTTGCTGGCCACAACAATTGGCGATTCACTTGGGAGAACCAGTTATCTCTGTTTTTCTTTTGAACTTTGAAACTTCCAAAATAGAAATTTTTTTAGAAATCTCAATCTTTATTATGGAAAGATGAAGTATATTATGCTCTAAATTGTCACGATATTTTGTTTCAACCTCTTTCCATTTTAAATATTCGCTTCTCTAGCTTGTCGTTGCATTTACATCAGCCATTCCTTGGTCTTGTAAAAAATAAAGTTTTCCCTGTGAACCAGTTTTAAATATGCTCATTTGTCGTAGGTAGATCCTCTGCTGCTAGCAGGCGTCCATAGCCTCGACAGGGTTACCTGTTACCTAGCAATGATCCTTTATCTTGCTTAAGGTGGTCTACAACTTTCAAAGAAAAACCCATATTGACACTTATTGCTTTGATTTTCTTTTTTATTCTTAAAGAACAATGTCTTGGTTTGGTAGCCAAATTATGACAAAGTCATTCACTTGATTTATACTTTTCCTGAACAAGCTGGCTCGTGATGAGACCCCTTGTCTTTTGATTTCAAAAATCTTGAGTCATTGCCCTGTTTTGGTGGACAGTATTGGCAAAGTCAATAAGTTATAATACTTGTGATCATGATAAGCCGGCTCGTGATGGGACCTCTTATTCTTTAAGATAAAGTTTCTTCATGGATTATTCCTCTGAATGCTGCGATTTTCTTTAGCAGGGAGGAAGTCATTTTTTCCTTAAGAAAGTTTTGGACGACAATGATAGAGTTTGAAAACAGCTGTTTTATAGAGAATCCCTATTTTGCTATTGATACCTTTCATTGTGCTGATATAAAACAATTTCTTCACCAAAGGGTGCTTTCGTCAAATTTTTTTGGAAGTTAAAACTAGTATCGTATCTGGGTTAAAGTTTTTTAATAGCATCTAATAATAATAAATATCAAGTTTCCAAAATATTTGCTATTTATACAAGCAAGAGTTTAAAATCTGAAAAAGAGAAATGGTGTCTTTAGTAAATGTCAGATGTTGTTTAACCAAAGCAAATTTTATTTAGGGGGAAAAATATTTAAAGAAATGAGAGGTAACTATTCCCTTGGATTATATACAATAGGGATAATCTCTTCTTTTATTTTGCCTATCAACTTTAAAAATTAACTTATCCAACTAGTAACCTAACTAAATTACTCCTCCTATTTTAACTACACACAGACAAATTGACTAGGTAAAATGATATTTCCAGTGAAACCATCTTTTCATTTTTATTCCTACACATATGTACCCTTTAAACATTAGTGTTAAGATAAAAGCTTTTCTTTAACTGTCAATATTGAATGTGGAATCAGAAAGTGAAACTTTAGTCGGAATTCTGCCCGAAATTTCTTTTCTATGAAATATTCTTTCTAATTGGATATCTATTGGATCGTAGAAATCAGGATGAATTTCTGTTATGGATTGGCGATTGTTCAATAGGAAGGATGACAGTCTAATTTTAATGGCCTGAAATCTATTATGCGTTAAAGTCAAGATTTTAGCAATTTCTGGTAAAAGGAAAGTTTCCACATATAAATCACTAAAAAAAATGAATAATAGATGGAAATTTTCCAAAAGAGATTTGTCAATTATCATGAATTGCTTGTGAGTTAAAATACTTTCTTTCATTGACGATGTTTTGGATGACATAGAAGTTTTTCAAGGAAGGTTGTTATTGACTGATTTTGGCTTTGACACAATTCAGCTTCCCAAAATGGTAACACATCTCTCGAGTGTTCTTTGATCAGGTGTTCAATATACCATAGCAATCTATCAAAAGTCTAAAAATTTAAAACAAAATCCGATTTTATACAAAATGAATGCAGGCGAGAAAGAATGTCATGATTATCTCTACAACTAGTGTTATAAGGCAACTCGGATTGATCTGGAATATCTTCTTTTTAAAAAGGACTGGCCAGAATCATGGGATCTGAGTGATTTCGATTTTCATCTTGTGAATCAGAAAACAAATCATGATTGGGAACAGGCATGGTGGTTTGCTCATGATATGAATCATAGATCGGGATATTGTCTCGGATAGTAAAATCATGCAAATGATTTCACTCTGAAATGAGGATTGACTGGTATAATTCTTGAATTAGAATATCTCTCATTATCTGAGTTCTGTTGAGTTACTTGAGATAAATCAACATTATCATCGGCTAAGTAGCTATCATAAATGACTTCACAGGATTCCCTAGATTTTTCTTTTTTATCCCGTATATTCAAAAAGGGAAGGTCAAGTCGTTCATGTTTGAAAAGGACAAAAGCAGTTTCTATAGCTGTCTCTTTATCTTGAAATCCTAACGGTGATTTACTTGGATAATCCTCTGTATCTTTTGGGATTTTATTAATACTGAGGCGAAGAAAATTATCATCACTAAAAACATCAGGATAAAGAGAAAAATGTGATTCTGAAACAATGCATTTGAAAATATCATCTTGAAGAATTTCTTGTTGATCACATTCATCGTAGATATTAGGATTTAGATCATACCTTTGTGTGTTTGTATTTTCCGAAAGAGAATTAGTTTTTTGTTCTAACCTTGATATCTGCATTTGTCAACTTGTGATGACATTATCTAACCTTGTCTCCAAGTCGCTTTCTGTTTCCAAGGTAGGATTTCCTTCAACATTCTCGCTTGTGTCTTCTTGTATTAGAGCGGGCATGTCTTCTAATCTTCGGGAAGTTTCTTCATCATGAATAATTCGCATATTCAAATTGGAATTTTCATTCATATTAAAAGAAAATGGAACTATACTTGGACTAACTTCTGCTGGATCGGGCACAGGAAGCAGAGAATAGTTATGTTCAGTGCAATCTGAAGACTCTTCATCCATGAGTTCATTCTCAATATCATATTTTAGAGAGTTAAGATGAAATCGCATATTAAAATCCCTATCAGGTTCACCTTCTTTTCATAGATATTCAATTTCATCATATACCTGATCGTAATCATAGCAATCAAATTCACAAATGAAAACCTTGAAGAATTGGTCCCAGTTGTGAATTGAGGCAACTGGGAGGGTTCTACACTAGTTTCTTGCTTCTGCTGTGAATGTGAGAGTAAAATTTCTGCAGAAAATGCCTTCGTCAATTCCTTGGACGTTTGAACTTAAAACACTTTGAATAAATTGAAGGGAATGATTAAAAGTGGAAGAATTACTCTTACCATTGAATTTTACCTAAGACAAGAGTCTTACCACTTCAGGTGGGGTGTTGGAAGATGCACGAACATGGATACAAATCCAAATAGGAAGTTTGAGAGAAATCATCTTAATTCAAATATCACAGTTACCCACAACTCCAACAGACAACATGCTTCAGGCCCTCCTTCTAGCGCCAAATATGTTGAAGCCCTCAAAATCGGGTCGACAACAAGGGGGATACTCACCCGGTCCTGACCTTGGTTGACAGCTCCTTATCTGTTTGGTGTAGTGAGTCCGACTGGGGATAATGGGACCAGTTTCCCAATCTAAGGGTGTGTGTGTGCAGAGTTGGATGTTGCTGATCTAAAGTTCATATCTGAGCTACTTTAATCTAACTCTATGCTATTGTAATCTAATGAAAACATCACATCTAA
>APFE030708446.1:11734-44523 GCA_000404065.3 Pinus taeda
CAAAGTCCCACATTGACTAGAAGTGGGGAGGATCATGGGTATATAAGGATGGACAAATATCTCCATTGGTATGAGGCCTTTTAGGGTAAGTCCAAAAGCAAATCCATGAGGGCTTAGGCCCAATGTGGACAATATCATACCATTGTAGATATATGTGGTGTCCAGAGTCCTTACAAGTGGTATCAGAGCCACGCCCCGAAGTTAGCCAAGTGGATGAATCCTCGGAATGCTGAACGAAGGTGGTGGGCCCCGGTAATATCATGATGGGATCCGTGGATGAGCTCGGTTAGACAAGTGGTGTGCTCCGAATTCTTCATGGACGTGTCCTAGTCCCAACATGGTGAAGAGGAGTAAACCTGGGATAGAGAAAGCTCTCGAGGCAGGTGATGTTCCATGTAAGGCGTGTGCTTCCTATGCATTGGAGCGGAGAATCCTGGTTAGTAGAGAGTGGACGAATGGATAATCATTTGAGGGGAGGCTCGACGGTCCTTTGTTCGAGGGGAGGATTTTTGGGTATACGACCAAAGTCCCACATTGACTAGAAGTGGGGAGGATCATGGGTATATAAGGATGGAAAAATATCTCCATTGGTATGAGGCCTTTTGGGGTAAGTCCAAAAGCAAATCTATGAGGGCTTAGGCCCAAAGTGGACAATATCATACCATTGTAGAGATATGTGGTGTCCAGAGTCCTTACATGCCTCTTAGTCATCTGAGACTTTCTCATCATCTAGATGCATTGAAGCAGGTGATTTGACTTCTCTTTAGTGAGGCATGAGGTTAGTGTCCTATTCTAACTCCTACTTCTCCATGTCTACATCCAACTATTCAAGAGGTTGTTCTATCTCATGAGAAAAGTCTTACCCTGCGAAGGTTCACCTTCTTCGCCTGATGCCAGTTGTTTCGAAGAATCAAATACTTGTACGGGCACTGCTTCATCCATCTCCACGTGATGCACCCCTGCTAAATCTGTAGTTGTTGTGCTTCCTTCTCATATTGGTGCAACTCTTGTTCTTTCCAGAGTTTCTCCCTTAGCTCATGCAACTCCTTCTCTGCTTCTTACATTCTCTTCTTATCCCTCTACCTTTGCACGGTTCGTTTGTCACACCACTACCTCTTCTGTTGAATAGCCATAGCTACTTGTTCTACGAGTGGATCTACTTGAAACTTGCAACTTTGCTCCTCCTCCATGCATTTGACAATCTTTCTCTTCCCTTTGTCATGCATAGGTATGCTTGGCTCTGCTGCCTCTGCTGTTGTTGCTACTGTTGGTATTCTCCGTGATGCTGTTTCATGTTGATGTGCTAACCATTCTATAGCAAAACCGACCTATTCATTGGGCCTAGAGGAATTGTAACAGTATCTCCATGGGTCCTCTTCAACCCAATGAAATGCCCCATTGGTCCAATTGAACTGAACTGTCATGTAGTGATCCTTCACAATGCAATGTGGGTCATATGGCTTGAAGCTTCAAAGGTCAAATGGGTACTTCTTCATCTGTTTAGCTTCAACATCCACTTGTTTGATGCTCTGGATCTCGTATAACCCAATCTGCAAAGGAAGAGTGGGACAAGGTGCCTTCTTCTTCCGCTGCAGCCTAGCTGTCAATCCTATTGAGATATGATACGCTACTTCCTGCATGATAAGCACGTCCAACAAAAAATTTGGTAGAACATGCGAAGGCTTATCCGCACTCAACACTCGGATGAATGTGTCGGTCGATGAGGCATAACAATCTACAATGCCCAACAATGAATCCATCGCTTCTTCTAAAATGCAAGGTAGATCCTATTCAAATATCAACCTGTACATTGGGGTGACAAGATGGTCAGACAGTCATATAATCACTCCTATGAAGTGGCACTCAGACAATAACTTGAAACACATGCTCACAACAGTCTCCAGCGGTGAGCATTCCCACTCTAAGCCTGATAACTCATGTCGGGCACAAACTACATCTAGAATGTAGGCAAACATATAAATCTCTTCATGCATGCCTTCCTCCTTCAGCTGATGAGCCAGTATGCCAGACCAGTTGCATGGTCTTCCTTCTCTAGCTAATTGGTCCAACGCGACCACCCAACTCTAAGGGAAGGTCTCAGTGCTCCGTTGGCCACTCAGTTGACATGTGAATATGACCAAGTATTGTTATGCCTCCCTCAATATCTTTGTCTTATAGATCTTATTGGGGCTCATCCTTAAACGAGCTGGCTTCTTTACCCAATCTTTCAGAATGTCTATGGAGTGGCCTTTGCTATTGGGAAAGCTAAATGGGGGAGTCATGACAGTCATGGTCTTGATCATCTAATATATCTGATCGTAATCTACTACCCAGAAGGTTGCAAGCTTCGTCCCACTGACACTTCTCAAGGTCATCATCTCGGGGTTAATGTGAGAGACGATCCAGTGAATCATGTCCATGCATGGGAATGAGAGGTATTTTCATGCAATCTGGTACAAGCCAAACTTATGAATGTTCACGTACACCTGACGGTCTTCAAGTTATTCCCAAAAAGTAGCTATGAATGTTTCATTCACCTCTTTCCACTTCAGTTTGATGTCCTTGTCTAGATACAACTTCGTATCTTCATAAATCTGCAAACCAAAGGACACGTGCTCAGCTATTGCTCTAGCTGCCATACCATCAGTGTCCTGAGATCCTTTTCTCTTGGAAGCCATTGAGATATATGAACACATGAAAGATCTGGAAACAAGCAACATCCATGGAAATAAATATGTCAGTGAAAACAAAGCAAATCCGGGGAAGGACACAACACAAACCTTGGAAACTGATGAGCAAGATTGTGTAAATTTCTCTGGGAGGTTGAGTGACTAGCTGCCTGAACTATGCAAATGACAGTCTAGACTGTCTAGGAGGATGGACTGGCTACTGGATCTACGAAATGCACAATCCAGTTGGGCAGGTAGCTGTTGGGATTGCACATTGCTAAGAAGGATTGCTGGCCCATGGACAGATTTGCGCAAATTCTTGGGAAAAGTAGCCACTGCCCTCCAGGAATGCACAAAATTAGTCTAGGAGGCCAGTGCTGGGATAGAATGTACAAATATAAATAAGAAGGTGAGCCTTCCTTCCCTAGATTGCGCAATTAAGCCTTAGTGAAGGCAAAGACCAGGCCAAGGTTGGCCCAACTCGCCGACGGGCAACTGAAATCAAGTAACTCAATGAAATGCATGGTGAGACTAAGTGATAGTAGAAGTGATAAACAGTGCATGAAAAACATGAATGGAAGATTTAGCAAATAGATCAACATTCATGTGGGTAAGGTCATTCGTTAATTGGGTGAACGTCTGTGCAAAATAGTTTCATGAATGCAACAGTGTGGTGAAGTAAAATTATAACTGTGGACACAAACAAATTCCTCTAGCCGGATAATGATTCTAGACACAACAAGTAAACTCTATGGAATATTTCCTTAGGTTAGAACCAATTAAGAGGGCCTCCCTCTTAGTACACTTACCCCCTTTGATGATGTCCTTGCTTGCTCACTCCAACTATCTCTTGCTTCCTTCTTCAAGCACCTAAAACAAGTAAACAATAACAAACAACAACTGTGATAATATAAAAATTGTAATTCAACCTATGTAACAAGTCAAGAAACATTAATCCATGAATGTGTAAGATGAAAAATCATGTAGGAAATCAATCGATAGTTGCATATATATTGAATCAAGAAGAGATGACAACCATTGTCTTGACATTGTCATTCTCCTCTGACAAGACCAGGTTCCCACGCACTTCTACTAGCATTCCATGATGGACATAACAACAATAGCTTTAAGGTTCTTCCCTTTTGTCTTCACTCCAAACCAAATCACACTTCTCCCTCACACAACTAGAGAGCTACAACTATGAATAGCCTGTTGTTTACTCCAAAACAAAATTGCACTAGCACACCAACATTAACACTAACTTGTGCTCAGGAAAAAGGGAGGTTTATATAGGATGAATGGATGGGAGATTGATCCTCTTCTCATGGTAGAAGTTCTTATCTCTTGAGGTAGTTCCATCATTATAGGGGAAAGGAGCCCAAACTAACATCCTCAACACCATCCCACCAAACCATTTACCAGACTTCTGTTACAAAGCTTCTAGAGCTAGAAGCTTTAGCTCTTTATTTAAAAAAAAATCCATAAGAGGATCAGCATGACTAGAACAATGCTCAGTCACTCCGGTCGGTGCTAGGGACAGTGTTAATCCCTGCAGATTGGCATGAGTGGGACAAGGGTCATTAGTGCCAGTCTTGTAAAGTGGGCAAAACAGAAGTTTTTGGGGAAATGGTGCAAAAGATAATTGATTTTCTCATGAAAATGGACACAATGGGAGTTTCTTCATGAAGGCAAAGCATGTGGGGTTCACTGTAGAGGTCCTCCAGGATCAAGGAATGGGGAGTACAGGGATAGTGACAAAATGTTGTGTAACATATGCCCCCTAAAGCGTGAAAGCTGAGCTAGAGTGAGGGATGAAATGCTTTATGAACCAGTGTGAGGAACCGTAACCTGCCATCAGAAAACCTACAAGCAAGTACAGATACATATACATAACTGAAAACTCTGTCAAATGATACATGAATGATGGCATGGACGCAACCATCCAGAGAATGATCATGTAAATGGAGCTAGGTATGGGTGCAACCATCCATTGAACAGAATCATAATGAAACCAAGGTATGGTCGTAGCCATCCAATAATGAGAAGGATCATATATGATAACTCATGGTATGGTGGCAGCCATGAATCTGAAAGAGACATGCATATCAACATAATCATGTCACATCACTTCACAACCTAGACTTTTGTGATCTGAGTCCAAGGTCTTGTACTCCAACACAACCCGATCAAAGTACAAATTCTAACATGTGAAGGGACGTGTTGACATCAAACATGCTAGAAAATCACTTGATTACCAGTCAATGATGTAAATTGTTAACAAGCACGAGAGAAACCACCAATAATGCCAGTGGTACTGAAGGTACTATTAGCACAATTCATAGAATGTGAATAAAGGAACTGAAGTTGAACACCCGTGAAATCACTCAATCGAAAGCCAATGATGTGAACTTGTCATTGAGTGCGAAGAACTTGCCATTAGGGCATGCAAGATCTAAGGTACTGGAAGGGAGTCTCTCGGTCAACTTCCTGGATAATGAGCTGAAGTCGACAGGAAGTGACTGTGTCAAAGGAGGGCCATAATGTATCTCACATCATCGACACGAGACAGAGGAATGCAAAATGATTTTGGATGATACAGAGAATTAGGCATAAGTGTAACTACAGAATGGAAACTCTTGAACATATAGGCGACATGACTAAAATTTTGGTAGCTTTGGATCCATAGGATTGATGGTCATGATGACGTGGCAAAGATAAAATTGAAGGAAAAAATGAACGGCCCAACGCAGGAAGGTCAATGACAAAAAGGTGGATATTCCAACCCGACACAAAGCAGAAAATTTCATGCTCAAGAGTGAGCTGCCGACACAACTGATTAGATTTCCAAATTTTCCCCCACCATTCCTGGTAGGTACTCCAATTATTTTTTAATTGCAAGCTTGAAGGGGATAGCATAGGCTTGCACTGTAACTTCATCCTTCGGATGAATCCAACCTAGTAAGTTTAGCAAGCCCTAGGAAGGAGAAGATCATGTTCATCATGATGACGAATCTGATGTCATTTAATATTTTAACGAGTCCAAAAAGGGTGTAACTCAATATCTTTTTCATGTTTAGAGAGTTTGAAAAAGACACGAAAAATAAAACTCCACATGGTCCCTTTTTGTACATTTGTGTCTCTCGAGCCCGAAAAGGTAGAAAACGATACTCGAGAGAACTGCTTCACCATTTTAGTCAAGGAGTAGCTTTTCATAAATAGTTTATCCCAACCCAAAAAAGGGGTAAACTTATACTGGTCACATGACATTTCGCATCCATTAACAAGTTCGAAACAACAAGGACTTGACTATATTTTCGTGTTTAAAGGGTCAGAAAAGGGCTTGAAAGTGGACCCCCCATTTTTATTCTCTGTAATGAGTCAAAAGGGAAAAATAATTGGCAATCTTTTCATATTAATTTTACGAAGAGAAAAGAGCTGAAACATGACTCAATCCTAGAGGAACAAGTGGTATAAAGGGTAGCAACTGGTTCTAGAAATGGTGGAACTGCTCAAAACATGTAATGGTCAAGAGGATGGCTAATAAAACCACTCATTGTTGTGGTCCCTCAGGAAATGAAAACAACCAAGTGAAAGCATATGATCGTCCAAAGAGATGGTGGTGATGGAATGAAATAACCAAGGCTCATCTAGCAGAAATTAGTTGATAAAAACGACAATCACGAGATGTAAATTGGGCATGGGTTAATTTTTACACAATACTGAACCATGGAGAACTCTTCTGGATTTAGTTTCATGTTTACACAAGCTTGAAATGAAAAACTATGCTTGCTATAAGTTTTCAAGCCCTTAGCATAATGACTCAAATGAGGTACATGCCCCCTAAGCTTCATTTCAGTCAACTAGGTGGATGGAATGAAGGTTCACTTTCATGATCCAGGAAAGACTCGACTAGTATTTTATGAGATCTTAATCAAAGACTCGATTTGGAAAAGGGATTTGCTTCATTTTTTAACGAGGTTAACAAAGTAAAAGAACTATCCTCAAAATTGGTTTCATTTGTTAACGAGGTAGATACAGGAAGAAACTATCCTCAGACCCTTGTTTCATTTTTAATGAGATTGACACAAGACAAAGAACTATGCTCACACCCTTTGTTTCATTTTTTAATGAGGTTGACACAAGACCAGGAATAACCCTCATACATTTGTTCATGAACCATATGAGAACATTGCTCCTAAGAGGTCTTCACTAGATGGAAGAACCATGCTCTGGGAGGAATACATGTCAATTGGTACTGTAGATAGATCAGGTTCCAATGCCCCTAGTACATAATGTACTATACCATCTGTATGATCATCAGCGTACTTAGAGATGGAACGGGTAGCCACATAATTGACCTATGGCGGGGAAGGGACTGCTTGCAAACAAGAGTCAATAGGGGATGATGGTTGCAAAGGAAGTGCTTGGTGATCAATGATCATTTTTTTCACTTCATGTGGAAAACAAACCACACAGAAAAGTGAAGAAACAAGACCTCCCATGACATAAACATAGTCGCGTCCAAGGAGAATATTGAAATCTAAAGGACCTTGGACTACCATCACGTCTATATAGACGGTCTTTCCTTCCAAAGTAATAGGGAACTTCGTTAGGATCCCTAAGGGTTGATTGGTTCCTCTATTGAATGCAAACAGATTCTGAGTGACAAGCACAAGTTGTGGGGAACCCAAAGCTTTCCAGGAAGTAGAAGACATGATGCTAATAGGCATGCCTTCATCTAATATAGTGCCATGTACTACCATATTATAGGCTCATACTGTGATCTGGAAAGGCACATAAGATGGGATGTGGAAAGCAGTCAATGGACCCCAATCAAAAGAAATTAGAGAACTACTTGGTGGGGGTATCATATGATTTCCCCCATGCTATACAGGAATAGGAGAATGACTCTCCTGAACAATCGAGATGGGAGGGTAACTCTTCAATTCATGAGAATCTGAGGAGATGAGAAGAACATGAGTAGTATGATCGCCACTCTCTTCAGGAACAGAGTGAACCACTGAGGGCAGAGCCAAGTCGACACTCTTTTCGACCAATAGTTGGTCAGAAACAGACACAAGAGAGTCTCACTCAGGAATAGAAGGACAGGTAAGAGATGAATCCAAGTCAATATATTTACCAATGGGGATAGGGTCAGAAGAAAGCCTGTGATAACCAACAGGAAGTTGGGTTTGAGGAGCTGTAATGTTTTCAAAAATTTTGGAAGCTTTATCCATAAGAGGAGAAAGGTGAAGAAGATGCTCTCCTTCATATAACCTACAAGGGAATCTAATCTTTCCATTCTTCTTACCATCACTAGCCGAGGGTGTTGCATTGACATGATCTCCAGAGGTTGACGGGGATGGTTGATTTAGGTCTTGAGACCATACCTCTAAGACTCTTGGAATTCCAGGATAGTCTCGAAGGAGATGGTCACCCTTACACATATTGCAATGGAATATGACCTTCAGTGGAGGATCAAAGGTTTGCCTACGAGAGGTGCATTTGGAGCAATAGCTGCATGGTTAGCCTTTCGCTTATCTGACTTCTTCTTCTTCTTCTTAGCCTCTTGGTTACTAGATTTGAAACTTTCACCAGGAAAAGTAAAAGAGGAAGGTGAATAAATAGGGGAAGAAGGTGAGAGTTCAACGTTAGAATCATCGTGACATGATTCATATGAAGGAGAAATTTGGACAAGAGTCAGGATGCTCGGGACCACTAAGGTTGAAAACAACCAGGAAGGTAAACCAATGGTTAACCCAAGAAGGGACAACGTCGCCATATAAGAAGCACCATCATTTCCAAAAGAAGGAAAAGGACCAAGATTCCCATCCGAGGGGAATCCTTGACTAGTGGACTCTGGAAATGTTGCCATTGGAATCGAACCTAAATAATTACTAAGGAAGATAACTTTACCAAGAATATTTCGTGGGAAGTTAATTTTAAAGAACTGAAATAAAACTTTTCCTTTTCATGTTTTAAGAGTCAATAAAAGGACAAAAGGTGACTCTAGTCACTTTTAGAGTTAACGAGTTCAAAAGGACAAGTGCTCGTTGATATTTTAAATTTAATGAGTCAAAAATACCAAAATGATTACTCAAGATAATCTAGGCAAGAATGATTACTAGGTAACCGTGAACTGCAGAATACCTCCCGACGAACTGAAAAGTATGGGCAGGCAATCTCCCTGAATGCTATGTTCGGTGTATCATGTTTACAAGGCAGTAGACTTGGCTTCCTATGGATAAAGGATTGTAGCCTAGTGGGGTCTCCCTTTATATACACAATGGTACGGGGAGCACAAGTCTATACTAGCGTTCTCTAATGCCAAAGTGAATGACAACTACTAGGTTCAAAGATGTCGGAACACGTCTCCAGCCTAGACCACTAAATGTGAGCATTAATTTTCAATGCTTCCTTAGGTTAATTCAATAAATTTTAATGGTTCATCGTGAATTAGGTTTCAATTACAAGGCCCCACCGTTGTCATCTAAAAAACTCCTACATGCAGCTATATGAGAAAAGAGATCCTTCTTCAATGAAAGTTAACACTAATTCATAAATTGGGAACACAAAACCAATGCAACAATCAAAAAATGAAATTTTTCTCTAATAAATCTCCTAAATGCACTTAATCTTCCCTTAACAAAAAAATAAGTTTCATTTCATTTCTCATGCCTATGCTGATGCAATTCTAGCTTCTTAATGACACTACTAATGCAATATTTTCGCTTAAGTAAACTAAAATGATGTTCTTCTTTTCATAAAATGCAAAATGAATCTTTCACATAAAGCACTTTAATGAAAATTTCGTAGTTCTAAACAAGCAAGCATCAATCAAATCCAAAGAACGATAAATGAAACTAAAGGAAACTTCTTCCCCGAATTGAACCAACCAAACACATAAATGCTTCAATCAAGAAACCAAGCAATATAATCTATGCTTGGAAAGAAAAATGAGGCACTCGAAATAAGAGAACAAATGAGACCCTTTCACTCATTGAATTGAAAATGAAGCAAACAAAGCATCCTAGTCACTTCTAGGAGGAAGAAGAGCATCTGAGGGTCAATACACACTAGCACCGGAATGGGAGAAACTCTGATTTTTTCTTAACTCAGAGACCAAAGTGAATTTTGGGCCAAAACTAGCACCGATCAGCATGACCAGCATGACTGACCAATACTACAACTAGCACTGATGGCCTGATTGGCACGACTGTTTGACCAAAAATAGTGTTGACTGAGGGATTTAAAGAAAAATAAAAAGGAACTTCACACAGGGCGAGACTTAACACATCAGAGGGTGGGCTAAACTAGGTAAGCACACAAACCAAGCCAAATGCAGCTCTCTAGTCAGGGAGAACACTGTCTAAAAGGCTTACAGGGTCAAAATAATGAGATCAAAACACACTAGTCTAGATTGGGGAGGAACACTAATCTTCACTTACAGGCATCAGCGCAACTGCCTAACTGACAACAAGTGCTAGAGGCTAGTTGGCATGAATATTTCTCAACATATCACACTGATCGGCACGACTGTCAGAGAATTAAGTGTGTTGAGCGAGGGAGCCAAGAAAAAATAAAAAATAATTGAAACAAAAACAAGATTTGCTACTGTGAAATTTAAACTCAAGCCAGTAAGCAAGAGAAAAGACACATAACCAAAGAGAAAAAGTGGAACTAGGAAAGTTCACATGGAATCATGAAATCCAAGACAAACAAAAGGATTGGTTCCCCAGCGGAGTCGTCAATTTGTGGTGAAGTAAAATTATAAGTGTGGACACAAAAAAATTCCTCTAGCCCTATAATGAGTCTAGCCACAACAGGCACATTCTATGGAAGAGGACCTACCTCTTAGGTTATAACCAATTAAGAGGGCCTACCTCTTAGTACACTTATCCTGTTTCATGATTTCCTTGCTTGCTCGCTCCAACCATCTCTCGCTTCCTTCTTCAAGCACCTGAAACAAGTAAACAACAACAAACAACAACTTTGATAATAGACAAATTTTAATTCAACCTAATTAACAAGTCAAGAAACATTAAGCTGTGAATGTGTAAGATGACAAATCATGTAGGAAATCAATTGATAGTTACATATATATTGAATCAGTAAGAGATTACAACCATTGTCTTGATGTTGTCATTCTCCTCTGATAAGACCAAGTTCCCATACACTTCTGCGAACATTCCATGATGGCCTCAAAAACAATAGTTTTAAGGCTCTTCCCTTTATGCTTCACTCCAAACCAAATCACACTTTTCCCTCACACAAGGAGCCCAAACTGACATCCTCGACCCAATCTAGCCAAACCATTTACCAAACTTCTATTACAAAGCTTCTAGTGTTGGAAGCTTTAGCTCTTTATTTAAAAAACTTTCCATTAGAGGATCGGCGTGACTGGAACAAAGCTCATTCGCTCTGGTCGGTGCTAGCAATAGTGTTAATCCCCGCAGATCAACGTAAGTGGGACAAGGGCCATTAGCGTCGGTCTTGTAAACTAGGAAAAACAGAAGTTTTGGGGGAAATGATGTGAAATGGAATTGATTTGATCATGAAGAGGGACACAATGGGAGTTTCTTCATGAAGGAAAAGCTTGTGGGGTTCACTATAGAGGTCCTCCAGGGTCAAGAAACGAGGAGTACAGGGACAGTGAAAAAATGTTATGTAACAAATAGCAGTGAGATAGCAACGAAAATTGAAACAGAGCTAGGACAAGCTAGAATATACATAAATGACAAATGGCATTCAAATCAATCAAGAAAACAACACACACATAAGTGACTATACAAAAAGTGATAGAAATGTTGAAAAAGACAAGTTGAGGCCACTTACCTATGAATAGTTGAGCCGGATGTGTCGAAGAGTCCTGGATGCGTTGTGGGATGTCAGAGCTCTAGGATCAATGTGAATGAATGAGCTATGATGCGTCGAATAAATAAGCTTTTTCTCATGACACGTATGCCACAAATCTAGGGAAAAGTGGCACTTTGAGGGAAACTTCTAAAACAACTTTGCATGTAACCCTCGGCTGCTAAAAAATAGCTCCCTAAATCATGGGATGACTTTTGCATGTTGTCTCTTGCTATTTCGGGAAGATCAAGTCATGCATGCATGCAGGTCAAGTTTCCTCAGTCCTAGGTGGAACTAGTCAACCGGATTATTCATGCATGCGAGTGTTCAACTGCTGAGGAAAAATGCGCATTCCTGGCTTGGATCTGGGCTAACTGCCCAAGGCAATTGCGCAATTTCTATGCAGAGCAGCTGGGTGCTACCTAGATTTGCATAAATCATAGGTTGAATAGCCTATTACTATGAAAAATCGCACAAATCCTGCTGGGAGGGTTGGCTGGTAGGATTGCGCAATCCTAGAGACTAGTAGGTTGTCAGAGAGGATTACACAATTCCTGGAGGGAAGGCTAGTTTCCCTCTAGGAATGTACAATTTTCAAGGGGAAGCTGCTCAGCTTGCAGCTGGACCAAGTCCGAGTAAGCAGCCTATGAGGGGAATGCATCGACTATGATAGACAAGTTTCCTTTGTGCGAGGAAAACACTGAAGTTTGAGTACTTGACAAAGCAAGACAAAGTGTTGTGTAAGGTTGGTAGGGGAGGCTCCAAAACAGGCTAAGGCAGAATTTTTGAGGGTGGTAGTAGCCACTATAACACGTGGTCATAACATTATTATTTTCCTGTAAATCTATCAAGGTGTTAGATATAGGGGTATTATTTATATATATGGTAATAACAGGAGTTCTCGAATCACCATATTTTGTTGTAAAAACATTACCCAACATTAAATCAGCCAGTTTCCCAACTACTTGTACTTTTTGGGATCTCTTTTCTTTCTCCATATATTTTTCAAACAAAGTTCCCAAACAACCTTTGCATAAATAGGAACATCCTTGATAGCTTGAAATAATCCAATATTTACACAGACATTTCTCAGTTCACCTAAAAGGTCAAATTCAATCTAGGTACGGGGTTTTTCAAGGCATAACCTCTCTAGATAAGGAATATACTTTGAGTCCTTATCATGAGGTTGTTCATGATCAGAAGAAGGTAATATTGGCTCAGGTAAGTTATCTTTCTCATCTTGTTATTGAAGGATGGGAGATGTTTGATTTTCAATAACCTTTCCAAAGAGAAAATGAATGTATTTACAGTGCACAAATGAAAGAGCATAGGTAGGAAAGGGTGACAGTTTAGTATTGTAGGTGGGTTGAACGGTATTTTTATTATTTGGATTTGGAATAGGTTGAGAAGGTAACTTGTAACAAACTTGGGTTAAAATTTCATGTAATAAAGTTAATAAAGGAAAAACAAGACCAAGGTCATGTGACACTTATTCCAAGTTGAATGTTAGGAAAAGTATCCTAGTGCGCATCTTGTTGTTTATTATGGCTAAAGGAAAATTGGCAAAGGAATTGGAAAAGGCTTTGACAAGGGAAAAAGGAATTATTCGTATTTTATTTTATTAAAAGAAAGGAAATTAGGAGAAAAGGAAGGTGAAAGGTCACATGTTGCATGTGAGGAGGGAATTGAAGGAAAATATAGGGAAAATGAAGAAAATAGATGCATCAATGATAAAATGGCTTATGAGGACTAGTTCATAGACTTTGTAAGCCTTTTGTCAGTTCAATTTTGGAATTAGTATTAGAGAGGGGAAGAGCACCAAGAGGAGAATGAAAGCAAGAAATCAAAGGAAGGACAAGGAAAGCAAAGGAAAGCAAGGATCAAGCAAGGAAAGGTTCCATCAAATAGTTTCAGTGGGAATACTTGTAGGTAACATGTCGCATGAATGATTTCCTAGCTATTTTTGGCATGCATGGTTTATGCATGTGTGTATTTGGTTCATTTTTGTCATTGGCATGGGTTTTCCTAGTTTGACAATGGTTTTAGCCTTTCCTTGCCATTTCCAAATATTTATGGTGTGATGGTATTCATTCTTGGTTGAGCTTTGGATTGTCGAAAGGTTTTAGATCTAGGTGAGGTGGTCTCAAGAAAATCCCAAGGGTTGGGGATGGAGATGGTTTTCTTGGGGAAGCCCTCAACAAGTGAGCGGAGACAATAAAATTCCTCAGGGATGGTGAATGAATTCTAAGCCATCCATACTTGGTTTGGTTTTGTGATCCCAAGACTCATTTAGGTGATATCACAGTAATGTGAGGGTGGAGGTGGTTTAACCTCTGGAATCCCTTGGTTTTTTATGGATTACCATGATATCCCACATTCATGCTTGGAATATGGCACAGGGGTGATTGGATGAAAGAAACATTTGGGTCAACCCAATCTATGGTAGGGTGGTACGTGGAAGTCCCTACTTGCTTGGCTTTTTCATATGTTAATAAGAGTTATGTTCCTCATTTTATATTATGAGTAAATGTGCTTGTTATTATGTGGCTTTAATGGTTGTTCTATCATTATTATTTATCTGTTTATATGTTAGTTATAAGCATGGTTTTATGATAGATCCAAGTTATGGCTCTTATCATGTTTGATTGATCAAGGAATGCTTATTAAATGCATGACCTAATAGATGTTATCATAGCTATTGTGAGAGGGCATTAGTCCTTCTTGGCAAACATTAGATACATTTTATATCTCTGTGTAGATATGTATTTGTGACATGTAGGATGCATGTTCATCATGTGTTTGATGGAATGACTGTCATGTTAGACTGGGCAATGTCAAATCCTTGATTAAGTTTTATTTTAGAGGATTTTTATTTGTGTTATTTATCATTTTTGGAATTTTCATTAAGTTATGGGTATAGGTATGGATCCTAGCCCTAAAAAAGTGGCTTGGATCTTGGGGTTAAGGGAATAGAAGTGAGTGAAAAAAACTACAACCACTGGGAAGTAGGCTTGTGGGAGCGACTGGAGGGTTCCAGTCACATGGAGGCCTTGACATGGGAGCGACTGAGGCTCGAGGTCACTGAAATAGAAAGTTAAGTCAGGGGTTGGGCACCTGGAGTCGTTGGTTAGATCTTGGTGTTCCTGTAGCACCTAAGGGAAGTCACTAAGCTCTTTTTTTTTTTTCAACTCCATTTCCTTAAGGTTATCTAGGAGGTTGACATGTTGTAGTAGCCCTCATCTCATGTTTACCCCGGGAAGGCTAGTTAAAGTAGGTAGATATGGGAGGAAGCATGTTACAGATTTGTATCAAAGCAGGTTTCTCTCTCTTTGGGTCATATAGTTATGGTTAGCCCATTCGGCCCATGCGGCTAGATGCATGCATTGTCATGGTTATGGTTGTCATGCATGAGGTCATGGTATGTGGTTGGTATTGTCATTCATGATGTTGATATATTGATATGATTATGATTATACATGTATCATGCTAATGTGGACTGATTTTTTAGATGAGATAAGCCTCCCTTGAATGTCATTGAGGTATGATTTTGGTTATGGTATCTATTTGGTTTATCTGACATGGTATACTTGTAGGAAGAAGAGAATCAAATATGACGAGAAAAATGGTGGACTACAATTCACGTGACTCTCCCTACAGATCATTTGGGTGGTAGGGAGACAAGTATTCTCATAATATAGGAGATGCATTGAGGATTTTGAGGTAAGATATCAAAAATTGCAAATCAGATAATGATAGGCTGATTGAGGCTCAGGAAATACTTTCAAGGGCTCATGAAAAGAAATAAGAGGTCAAAGTAGTCATCCTTTAGAGTTTTTTATACTTGCAGAGATAGGGAAAACTGAGGATTAGTCAAGAGCAAGAAGAGAAGACTAATGGGGAATATGGTAGTAAGTCTTAGTTAGGATACAGGTTATATAGAGGGGACACAGTCAGAGGGTGGAAAATAATTGGATACACCTAATAGGAGGACTGGTATGTGTGGGTATAACTCTATTTCCTCATCCATGAGACATCATCACAGTCGTCATTGCCATCATCCTTATAGGAGGAGTGATTACTTACCTAAGGAATTCAATAAATTCAGGCCACCTAAATTTGATGGAGAGATGAAGAATTCAAAACAAGCATAGGCATGGTTGCTTGGGATGAAGAAATTATTTAGACTGCATAAATATTCAAAGAACATAAAAGCCAAAATAACCACCTTTATTCTTAAAGGGAACACAGATATCTAGTGGGAAGATGTGAAGAATTTCAAGGAAATTCAGAAAGAATAGTTGATTTTGGATGAGTTTGAAAGAATCCTCAAGAAGAAGTACCTATCTGAGAGGTATTATGATGATAGAGCTAAGGAGTTTTATGAGCTGCAAATGGGTTGTATGATAGATGATTAGTATATTAGTAGGTTCCTGGGCTATTGAGGTAGGTTCCTTACCTCAAGTATGAGAAAGAAATATTGAAAGGTTCATAAGTGGGTTGCTAGAATCATATAGAGACTGGATTTAGCTTGATGAGCCATGGTCACTAGAGGAAGCCATCAGGAAATTGAAGCATTTTTATGAGGCAGCCAAAGCGTAAATATGAGCCTAAGTGTGATTTGAAGGGGAATGAAAAAGTTAAAGTGAAGTGGCCACCAAAGTGGGGAAGACCTCAGGATGTTAGGTGAGAAAGAGAATTTGGTTCCTTAAAAGAAGTTTAATGTAGCTGAGAAGGGACATGGGTCACATCCTGGAGAGCAACAAAATAGAGGTGATGGTATAGGACAATTGTAGTCTTGGATTTGTGGAAAAGGTCATTGCAAGAAGGATTGCCCATTATACCAGGGGTGGCAGGCCTAACATATATAGTGCTTAGGAGGCACAGAAGGTTGGGGATGTGGGCCATAGCATTCCTTGGATTAATGTAGTTGTCGACAACAAGTAGGCAGATCACCAGGAAACCATTATTGAGATGGAAAGTAAGCTTTGTGGTCGAGTTGTTTTTATTTTGATTGAACCTAGATCTAATTATAGTTATGTTAATCCTGACCTGGTGGATAAGTGTGGTTTGAGGAAATGAGTGCATGCATACTCTTGGTTGGTGCAGTTGGCTATGGGTACTAAGAAGAGATTTCATCACTAAGTAAGAGCTTTTGCATTTGAGCTTAATGGTATGCCTACAATAGTGTATCTAAATGTGCTTCCATTGGGATTATATATTATGCTTTTGGGCATGGATTGGCTATACCTCCATAGGACCAAAATAGATTTCTATGACAAGGCTATTAAGTGACTAGATGATAATGGGGAAACGAGAATCTTGTAGGGAAAGAAGAAGCCTACATCAGTGAGGATGATTATAGATATGCAAGTCAATCACAGCCGCATGAAGGGGTGTGTACTGTTTGAATTCCATATTTCCAATGACAAGAGTAAGGATGTTGAGGATGCAGAAATATTCAAGAGGTACCCTGTATTACAACAATTTTAGGATGTGTTTCCAGTAGAGATTTTAGAGTTGCCTCCTCACTGGGAAGTAGAAATTTCTATTAAGTTGGTACCCCAGGTGGCACCAGCATCAAAGGAAACTTACAGGATGAGTACTCCAAATTTATTGGAATTGAAGTTGAATTTAAAGGAAATTCTTGACAAGGGGTACATTAGGCCAAGTGCATCACCTTGGGGTGCATTAGTATTGTTTGTAAAGAAGGATGGTACTCTCAAATTTTGCATTGATTACATGCAGTTGAACAAGGTGACCATCAAGAACTGGTATCCATTGTCAAGGATCAATGAATTTTTAGACCAATTGAAAAGAGAAACAGTGTTCTCAAAGATTTATTTGAGATCAGGATACCATTAGGTACGCATTAAAGAAGAGAACATCTACAAGACTGCTTTCTGGACTAGCGATGTGAATTATGAGTTTTTTGCAGTTCCTTTTGGTTTGACTAATGCTCTAGATAATTTTATGTGCTTGATCAATTGTGTATTTCATCCTTATCTGGACAAGTTTGTTATTATATTCATTGATGATATATTGATATATTTTAAGAATGATGAAGAGCATGTTGAACACTTAGCAGCAGTATTCAGATTTCTAAGAGAACATTAGTTGTATGTGAAGCCTAAAAAAATGCATTTTATTTCAGATAGAGGTACATTACTTAGGACATGTTGTTTCCAAGGAAGGCATAGTAGTGTACCCTGCAAGGATAAGAGCTCTCATGGAGTGGGCAACTCTTAAGAATGTGGATGAGGTCAGATCATCCATAGGACTAGCAGGTTACTATCGAAAGTTCATCATGAACTTCTCATGGATCACATATCCTATTACATCCTTGCATAGGAAAGGAAATAAATTTGAATAGACAGAAGAATGTGCAGCAAGTTTTGAGCAGTTGAAGTAGTTGTTGGCAAATGATCCAGTGTTAAAGATTCCAAATCTAGATAAAGAGTTTGTGGTGTGCATAGACGCTTGCAATAGAGGACTTGGTGGAGTCCAATGCAGGAAGGGTAGGTGGTGTTTCATGAATCAAGGAAAATGAACAAGCACAAGCAAAATTATGTGACTCATGAGCTTGAGTTAGAAGCAATCATTCATGCAATGAATATGTGGAGGCATTATCTTCTTAGCAGGAGGTTTCTATTTATGAGAAATCACAATAGGCTAAGGTAATTGTTTGACCAATAAAATTTGAATTTCAAGCAAGCTATATAATTGGCCACCCTTACTGATTTAGAATTTGAGATCATATACAATAAGGGAAAGGGGAACAAGGTTGTAGATGCTCTCAGTAGGAGAGTGTAGGCAAATAATGTTGCAATGGTGAGATCTTATGGGATGGATTTATAGGACCGGATCTTACAAGAAGGACAACAAGATGATAGATATCAACAGCTTAAGCACATGTTACAATAAGGTATATGTGAACAAGATGTGGACTATCATCTCACAGTAGATGGTTTGGTCAGATTCAGGGACAAAATCTATGTGTTGGATGATAGTGAGCTCAAGAGTCTTATATTAAGGGATTTTCATGTCAATCCATATTCGGGTCACCCAGGATATCATAAGATATTGAAAGTGGTGAATAAGTTATACTATTGGCCGAAGCTGAAGAAGGAAGTGGAAGATTTTTTTATTAAATGCTTGGATTGTCAAAAGGTGAAAGTTGATTGTAAGGACCCAGTTGGTTTGTTACAACCTATTTTGATTCTAGAATGGAAATGGGATGTCATTTCCATGTATTTAATTTTAGGTTTTCTAAGGACATCGAAGTAACATGATTCCATCATGGTTGTGGTTGACAGGTTGAGAAAGGTAGCTCATCATTTCAATGAACACTACTTATTTAGCTAGTGAGGTAGCACAGGTCTTGAACAGAGAGATAGTGAGGTTGCACGGTGTTCTAAAGAAGATTGTGTTTGAAAGAGATTCTAAGTTCACTTCCAGGTTTTGGAAGGCATTATTCGTAGGTTTGGGTACAGAGTTTCCCTTCAGTACAACATATCATCCATAGAAAAATGGACAGAGAGAGAGGGTCAATAGGATACTGGAGGATATGTTGAGGATGTATGTCATGCATCAGTAGTAGAAGCGGGAAGAGTATCTTCCATTGGTTTAGTTTTCTTACAACAATAGTTATCAGGAGTCATTGAGGATGACTCTGTTTGAGGCACTCTATGGGCGGAATTGTAATAATCCCATCAGTTGGAGTGTTCCAATGAACATTGTAATTATTGAACAAGACATATTGGCATAAAAGGAACAAGAAATGTAGGTTATAAAGAAGAATCTAAAGATAGACATAACATTTATGTAGACCATCACAGATTATTTAAGGAGTTTCAGGTTGGGGAGCATGTGTATTTATGCATCAATCCCAAGAAGATCTCCTTGAGGATTAGATCATGTGTCAATTTAGTGCCTCGGTATTATGGGCCTTTCAATATCCTTGAGAGCATTGGAACTGTGGCCTATAGACTTGCACTGCCTCTGACATTGAAGGTACATGATTTTTTCCATGTTTCATTGCTTAAAATATATGTGAAATATGTTGATCATGTTAGTAATTGGTTCATATTGTAGGTAGATCCATAAGGAGAATTCTAGTCGAAGCCTTAGTACATATTGCAGTAGAAAAACTTATGCTCTGGATAGAGAAATCGAAAAAGCTAAAGTGCAATGGAAGTACTTTGGGCCCGATGAAGCTACATGGGAGATTAATGATCATATGTGGGATATGTATCCTTCATTTTTTGCTGGTGGAGGAAAATGAGTTTTTTATATATGTACATATTTATGTATGGTTTATATTGTAAATATTGCAATGAGTTGTGTTATAAATCTCCAATAAGCAATATTGTTGTCATGTTACCATGTTTTTCATGATGATTTTTTATTTTGAGCAAGATTTTCATTGTAAATACTACAACAAGTTGGGTTATAAACCTCCATAGGCAGTATGTTTTGGTTTTCAACAATCTTGCTAGTCATAGGTGCCATAGAACACCGAGGATGATGTTCCCCCGAGGGGGAGGGTTCTATAATATACCTAGGTTAAAATTTCATGTAGTAAATTTAATAAAGGAAAAACAAGACCAAGGTCATGGGAGATGCATTCCATGATGAATGTTGGGAAAAGTATCCTAGTGGGAATCACTTGTTTTTTATTATGGCTAAAGGGAAATCAAAAAATGCATGTCCAAAGGCTTCAAAAAGGCAAAAAGGCATTGTTGGTATTTTATTTTATGAAAATAAAGGAAATTGGGAGAAAAGGAAGGTGAAAGGTCATAGGTTGCATGTGAGGAGGAAATTGAAGGAAAATAGAGGAAAAATGAAGAAATTAGAGGCATCAATGATAAAAAGTCTTATGAGGATCAGTTAACAGCTTTTTTCATCCTTTTATTAGTTCAATTTTGGAATTAGTCTTAGAGAGGAGAAGAGCACCAAGATGAGAAGGAAAGAAAGAAAGCAAAGGAAGGACAAGGAAAGAAAAGGAAAGTAAGGATTAAGCAAGGAAAGGTTGGATCAAGCAGTTTCAATAGGAATGCTTGCAAGTAACAGGTTGCATGTGTGATTTCCAGCTGGTTTTGGCATGCATGGTTTATGCATGTGTGTATTTTGTTCATTTTTACCATTGGCATGGGATTTTCTAGTTTTGAGAATGGTTTCATCCTTTTCTTGCCATTTTAGAATATCTATAGTGTGATGGGATTCATTCTTGGTTGAGATTTAGTTTGCGAGAAGGTTTTGGATCTGGGTGAGGTGGTCTCAAGAAAATCCCAAGGGCTGGGGTAGAGATGGTTTTCTTTGGGAAACCTCAATAGGTTGGTGGAGATGGGAAAATTCCTTAAGGGATGTTGAAGGAATTCTAAGGCATTCAAACTAATATTGGTTTTGTGATCTTAGGATCATTTTAGGTGAGATCATGGTAGTGTGAAGGTGGAGGTGGCTTAACCTTTGGATTCCCTTGGTTGTTTATGGATTGCTTTATCCCATGATATCCCACATTCATGCTTGGAATATGGTACAGGGGTGATTGGATGAAAAAAAAATTGGCTCAGCTAAATCTATGGTCGGGTGGAATGTGGAAGTACCTAACTTGGTTGGAGTTTTCATATTTCAATAAGGGCTAAGTTCTTCATTGTATCTTATGAGTAAATGTACTTGTTATTATCTGTCTCTAATGATTGTTCTATCGTTGTTATTTATCTGGTTATATGTTGGTTATAAGCATGGTTTTATGACAAATCCAAGTTATGGCTCTTATCATGTTTCATTGATAAATGAATGATTATTGAATGCATGACCTAAAAGATGTTATCACAGTTATTGAAAGTGGGAATTAGTCCTTCTTGACAAACCTCATATAAGTTTCATATTTATATGTTCAGATATGCGTTCATGACTTGTAGGTTGCATGTTCATCATGTGTTTGACGAAATGATTGTCATGGTCACAGTGGTTTAGGTCAATTCCTTTATTAATTTTTGTGTTAGAGGCTTTGTCTCTGTGTTATTTATCATTTATGTTAGTTTCTTTAAGTTATGGTCTGAGGTTTAGATCCTAGCCCTAAAAAAGTGGCTTAGATCTTGGGGTTGCTGGCACATAAAATGAGTGAAAAAATATTATAGTTGTTGGGAAACAGGCTTGTAGGAAGGATTGGATGGTTCTAGTCACATGGAATCTTTGTCATGGTAGTGAATTAGGCTCTAGCTTAGTGAGAAAGAAAGTTAAGCTAGGGGTTGGGCACCTAGAGTGGTTGGTTAGCTCCTAGTGGTCCTGTAGCACCTGAGGGAAGTCAGTAAGGTCTTTTTTTTCAACTCCATTTCCTTAAGGTTATCTAGGAGGTTGATTCATGCCATAGTTTCCCTCATCTCAATTTTACACAAGATAGCCCGGTTAAAGTGGGTTGATATGGGAGGAGGCGTGTTACACAACTGAGGCCTTTGTTGACTTTGAGTTGATTAATTAGAAGGTAGCTGAAGTTGTTCTGGGTGTCATTGAGGAGGCATCATATTCCCAAAAATATTAGGGCCCTCTCCATCCCCAAGTCCACCCTTGACCCTACATGTGAGGAGGCCATTGTGACCATGGCATAGGAGGGTACCATCCGAAAGGAAGAGAATATGTTGGGAAGGGTCAGGAGGTGTAGTTATAAATGTCCAAGGAGGCTATGGTTTTTTCCAGGGTACAAAACAACTTTGTTCAGTCTCCCCATCTACCTCTAGGAAAATTGCTTTGAGCCCTAGAAAAGAAGGTCATTCTCGAATGGAATTGTTTTTTTCACAAATGCCATAAACCTCTATATTACTCAAAGGGCATTCTCTAAGCATTGATTTTTATGAAATTAGAACAAAACATATCCAAGGCAGGCTCAACTTCTTCCTTCTTTATTTTATATTGCAAGGTGTCCAATTATGAACTAAGTGTACTTAAAATATCAGTCTTAAAATTGTCTAGAAGATTCCCTGGTTTAGCCTTAGTCATCCCTGTTCCACCTGATCTACTAATTTGGGATATAACATCTCAATAATTTTTCCCATATTTTGAACTTCCTCTAGAATACCATTTACATAATTCACATATTTCCTCATATGATAGTTTAGAAACATCCCCTACTACCATTAAGTTCAAAGTCTCTAAACAGTCCTCTCATATTCCCTTGAGAAAGAGAATGCGTAAAGTTTCTGGGTCTAAGGTATTTTGTTTATTTCTTTGCAAAGTACATTGGAATTCTTCCACATAGTCTTCTAGACTCTCGTCATCTAACTTAGACATCTTAAAAATTTATTTCTTGATGTCCTTGAATTTGCAATAGTATTTCTATTTACTTAAAAAACTCTTTTTCGTAGCATCCTAAGTTCGGAAATATTTTCCCACTAATCTGTTGGGATGGGCTCCCCTGGGTTAGTTTGGGGTTGAGATAACCCAAAATTTGGTACAATTTTGTAAATAATTTAAATTCTCCATGATTTGTGGATGCGGAGCAAGTAGATGAATAAGAGTCAAAGGGGCTTAGCCCCCTATTTTAGATAAGTTTTGAGTCAGTTTTGAGATTCACCCATGGTCCATGGACCATGGCATTGTACGAAAAAGGCTATAAATAGTGTGTCTTAGAGAGTTTAACGAAGTAAAAGGGAAAAACAGTGAAGATAGAGAACTAGGTAGGACTGAAGAATAAAGGCTTTGCAACTAAGTGCACAGAGGCTTGGGTAAAGTCCGCAGCTGAGTGCGCGAACCCCTACAACTATGTGTGCATAGCAATTTTGAGTCTGTAATCTTGAATTGAAGATCAATAAAGACATCTTTCCGGAGAATTCTTGCATTTTTTTGTTTATCTTTGTTAATGTTATATGTTGTCAATGAATGATGTGTTTTATGAAATATTGATTGAATGTTACGTGATTCTCTTGAATAAGTGTTAATAATGTCAGCAATGCATGTATAAGTACTTTTGCAAAGAATCTGATGAATTCTCTGATGTTTACTAATAACTTAAGTAAATCTGCATGAAATCTAATTTAGGACTGCTCTTTGATGTGTGTAAGTAGGAAAATTGACTATTAAAGGTCCATAAGGATTGGTCGTAGACCCTCGCGAAGGTCTGAAGGTTGTTTTAATAGAGTTGCATCAATGTGCCGTAAGAGGTTATCGATCTGCACGAAGGCAGATCTAAGGTGCTGAAAGACATCACACTAGTATTTGGATGCAGAAACTCGTTTCTTGCATCCCCCCATAAGGCTTCAAGTGAGACTGCAGCCTATGCTATGTAGGTTTTTGCCGAAAGGTACAGTAGCGTAGGGTTTTGTTGGTTGGTGCAGCTAAACTCTAAACCTGGGTCAGGACCCCCTAAGCCAACAAATGGTTCCATTGTCAGGACAAGGATCTTCTTGAATGAGATGTATGATGTCACATCATTGGAATCCAACCAAGAAAGAAATTGAAAAGTGGTTCGATCGTAAGATTCACGAGTTCGCGGTACAAGAAAATAGGAATCTGTTCCTATCGAAGGAAGAGCAGTTGAACAGGTATCTGTATACATAGATATATGAGATCTTCTTCTCCACCTTCCTCATTGAAATATATGAATGGTTAGCTAAATTGAAAGATAGCCAAGGAAGGTGGAAGCTCGATAACCCTATAGTGTGGACTCCGGAATTAGTGTGACAACTAGAAGCCTCTAAAAACAAGATTGCGTGGGTTGTTGATCATTGGCTCGATCAGATTTTGGGAGGATTTGTTATAGAATTTGTAATTGATACCTCAGTCAACTACAATGAAGCAGAGCGACGATTTTTCAAGGGACCATGAGGGAAGTATTTAAGATTACTGAATACTTGGATTAAAATGTTCTTATGTGAAAAATGGGTGATGCCATTACCTTGATGTTTGGAGCTATGTGAAGTGGACGATTCTTTAGAAATCGCAAAGGATCAAGACCAGAGTGTAGTCCATTGATTAGACCTCCTTTAAGTGATGATGAAAGGGTGGAATGGACTCTGCTACGAAGCATTCTTTAGCTAATCACTCAGTGGATTCCTCGAGCAAATAATCCTTCCACTCCACCTCCACCCCCACCTCCACCTCCACCACCACCACTCAACATGGTGAATGCAATGAAGATGTTGATTTTCAAGGGCATAGGGAGTGAAGATACAAAGTAGTTTTGATTTGTTGTGAATGTTGTATGGACAACGCAATAGATTAATGTTGAAAATATAAAGAAGGCACAATTGGTTACGCTCTACAAGATCGCATGCTAATCGGGTATATTAAGTATTGTTCCGATAATCCGCTTGCAATGCTAATAGAGACTAAGGAAGCTTTAAAAAAGGAGTTTAGTAAGCCTAATTCTAACTCATAGTCAATAATTGGATTCCAAGCAATCATGATGAGGGTCGATGAGACGCCTTGGGAAATAGATCAAAGGTTGAAATGCCAGATTTGAGAAGCTAACATGTAGCTCACAGATAGTCAACATCGTGAATGGTTTATAGCTTCAATTTTTCCCAAACTAAGAATTGCTTTGTCACATCAGAAGATAGGAATGTTGGCATAAGCCTTGGAAATCACGATGAGGTTGCATGCATCACCTCTTTAGGATATGACCTTGGGGGTACAATAGATCCACTCTCAGTTACAGAGCCTACACTTAGAATTGCAGAGTTTGAAGAAATACAAGGAGATTAAACCAGAAGAGTGTGTAGAATTTTGGTGTTTGAAGTGTGAGTGCCATGGGCATGATAAGGATCACTTCCCTATGTATGCAAATTATATTACAAGAGGTGGGTTAGTTCCCCTAAAGCTGGAAGCCCTGGTAGGGACGAGCATGGGGGTTGCGCTATGGTGTGTTGTTTGCCAAGTTGATGAACAACATGCAACAGATAATTACCATTTACTTCAAAAGTCCGTCTAGACACCTTAGTAGTTGTTCCATAACTTCTGCAAATTTGTGGGCCATGATGAGTGCCGTTGTCGAAGCTATGAGCTGATGATGGAAAGGACGCCTACATACCAGATGCAAGTAGAAACTTGACCTCCAGATCGAGGCATTGGAGGAGCGTCTGGAGGTTATCACGGTCCAGGATGGGGCCATGGAGGAAGAGGACCTAGTAGAGGTTGTGGTCAATTCATCTACTACAACTGCGGACAGCCAGGGCACTATGCGCAAGAGTGCTAGAACCTTACACACCTGTCATGCCAATACTTCAGATAGTTTGAACATACTGTAGAAGAGTGCCCAATTCTAAAAGGTAAAATGCAAGAGAAGAAAACACAACCTGAGCAGCCTACACAGAATCTACAGATGATGAGGGTTGAGCCCCTTAAACAAGATCAAGGTGTTAACATCGTGCTAAGAATTGGAATGACAATTGGTGATGATAAGGGTAAATAGCCTGAAGAAGAAGGATGGGTCTACAAAGTGGTGGAGAAAGAAGTTGGCTTTGATTTGGATCACATTAAGGAAACATTTATGGAAACTAAGAAGAGCTTCGCTAAGGCCTCCACCTCAGGAAGCCAGGACAAGGTGAAAGAAATCAACACGTATGCAGAGGCTAATCCCTCTGTACTCACTACATTTTTGGAGACCTGCATGAAACTACTGCAAGATAGAAAGGATGTGGAGGGCCTACAGGACTTAATAAATAAATGTGCCAGCAAAGAGAAAGCCCCTTACGGACACCATGTAGTCAGAAAAATTGGCAAACATAAGGTAGGAACAGAGTGTGAGATGAGGCTCACCATGCAGATAGGTGATTATGAGATGGACCAGGTCATCTTGGATCTGGGATCTAATGCAAACATATTACCAAAAAAAAATGGGAAAGAATGGGGATATCTATGCTACAGTGGTCTCTGATTCAGCTCAGAATGGCGAACCATCATAAAATCATCCGCATGGGATGGTTATATGTTGTAACAGTTGATATTAAAGGTGTGAGCATGCTAGTAGACTTTGAAGTTATAGATATTGTTTATGATATTAATCCCTACCCTGAGTTCCTAGGAATTGACTGGGCTATTGATATGAATGAATTAATCAATCTAAAGAAGAGGACAATGTCATTTGAAATAAAGTCGCTTCAGGTTATAGTACCATTGGACCCTATAGAAGGAGTACGATATACTAAACCAGTCCGTGATTATGAAGAAAGTGATGATGAACTACATAAAATCTATAAAATAACAGCGCAGGACTATGATTGGATCAATCTGATGGAAAATGGATGGATTGCATGGGACCAGGAGAGTTCCTGCACCTACGATTCAGAAGAAGAGTTAGAACATTGGCATAATCGCTTGCATGAAGTGTCTACATTGCAATGCAATATGATAATTTCACTGTGTTGTGTTTCGTCGAAGGTAAGGAAATTACCCTATTATTATGGTTCAACTGACGTAGATCTATTTTTGGATGAATTTGAGCATGAAGTCCCTGAGGATCACTGCTTCCAAGCATTAGAGCTGGCACTACGCACTACACCTGCATGATGGTGGGGTACACATAAGGATAGTTTTACTGGATGGCATGATTACAGAAGAATGATGAAGCTACAGTTTGGGTGAGATAACACCACAATGACTGAGAAATATAATGGAAGGGACGATCTGCATGATAACCTGGAAAAATGGTGTAAAGCATGGGGAACAAAACCATAGCTAGAGTGGGTACACATACTATTCCATACCTTGCACACCATTCTCATGAATTGATATCTAGAAATAGAGCTCTGCCATGGCACCACATAATGGGATGTTTTGAAGGAAGGGTTCTTATTGACCTCCAGCTTTGAAGATGGCTTTGCAAGAATCGATGAAGCGCTACAAGAAATTAAGGTGGTTATCTTCAGAACACTGACAGGACCTATGGAATGGACCCAACCAAACTAGAGCACCCAACTGCACCAATCGTTGGAATGGTATAATGTAACCACTGAAGAGGAGGATGAAAACTCGAGAAACATTAGTATTCCAGAGGTAGAAGGGAATCACAAAGTTGAAGGCCCGCAAATAGAAAACCTAGACATCTTCGTGCCTTTGAAGACAAAGAAAGTAAACATTGGCACTAATGAAGAACCAAAGTTCACGAAAATTGGAGATTATTGGGATGATGCTACAGTGGATAAAGTTGTTGAGTTACTCAGCAAATACTAGGATCTCTTCCCAAGTAAGTTTTCAGATTTAAAGGGCATCGTTGGTGATTTGGGCATTATGAAGATCACTCTGAAGCCAGACGCGAAGCCTATTAAACATAGGTCATATCATCTTAATCATAAATATAAGGAAAAGGTTTGCTAAGAGCCAGATAAGGCATTGGAGGCAGGCATCACATAACCTATTGAAGAATCTAACTAGGTGAGCCTGATGGTGGTGCAGGAGAAGAAACAAAAAGGAGAAATAAGGATTTGTGTATATTTACATAAGCAATGATGGGTGTGTTCACGACCCATTCCCAACGTCATTTACAGATGAAGTATTAGACAATGTTGGAGGGAAGGAGGCCTATTCCTTTATCGATGAGTTTCCAAGGTATCATCAGATCAAGATGACACCAAAGGATAGGAGCAAAATGACCTTCACAACATAATGGGGTTTTTTTCAATACATTGTGATGTCCTTTTGGCTTAAGAATGCACCTGTGATATTTTCCTGCATATTCATAGTATATTTCAAGGAGTTCATTCATAAGTTCCTGGAATTATACTTTGATGATAGCACAGTGTTTGGATTAGTGAAGCGCCATGTCGCAAGTATGTGCCTGATGTTGGATATGTGTCACAGATATTAGATCACAATTAATTTGAAAAAATGCATAGTTTGTGTTCCTTTTGGGATTTTGTTGGGTCATGTTGTGTGCAAGTAAGGATTGATGGTGGTCCCTGCAAAGATTGCAGTAATTTTGAATTTGGAGGCCCCTAGGAATGTCAAGAAACTACGCGCGATGTCGAGACATATAGGATACTATAGAAAATCTATCAAATCTTATACTCAAATTATTGTGCCCATGGAGAAATTGTTAAAGAAAGATGCAACATTATGTTGGGATGAAGAATGTCAGCACAGCTTAGATGTGTTGAAAGAAAATATGGTCACTACACCGATCTTGGTATTCCCTGATTGGAGAAAGGAGTTTCATGTACATGTCGATGCCTCTTTCATTGTTTTGGGTGCAGTGCTAACACATGCCAAAGAAGGAGAAATGGACCATCCTATAGCCTTCGCAAATAAGAAGCTATCAAAGGCTGAGAATAATTATTCAACGACTGAGTGCAAAGGGTTGGCCATGGTGTACATGCTGCAAAAATTTAGGCATTATCTATTAAGAGGGCACCTCAAGATGTACATAGATCATTCTGCCTTGAAATACTTGGTCAACAAGCCTATGTTGGGGGCGAGAGATCTATAGATGGTTGCTACTATTTTAGGACTATGACTTTGAAGTCATTATGAAGACAGGAAGGTTAAAAGTGGGACCTGACCATCTGTTGGAGATCAAAACAGGAGAGGAGCCTAATAATTTGGAGGAAGGGTTGCCAGATGCACATCTCTTTGCGGTGCATGTAGCAGATGACCATTTTCCAAACATTATTCACTTCTTGACTACAGGGATGGCACTAGAAGGATATACAAGTCAACAAAAGAAGGAATTAGTAATGCGCATGACCGATTTTTCAATCATTGCGAGACATTTGTATAAGATGGGTGCAGATAAAATATTGCGAGGATATGTGTCAGACTTTGAGCGAAATAGCATTCTCGCTTAAGCTCGTGGGGGAGTTATGGGAGGCCATTATGCAAGTAAGGAAACTGGGAAAAATATTTTGCACGTAGGTCTATGGTGGCCAACATTTCTCAAGGATTCTAAGGCATATTTTAAGGCATGTGATGCATGTCAAAGAACTAGCAAACCATCTCGAAGGGATGAGTTACCACTACACTCTTAGGTGTCCTTGTAGGAATTTGAGAAGTGGGAGATTGATTTTGTTAGGCCAATTCAACCCCCAGAAAAGAAAACATGTTTGCGCTATATTATCACCGCGACAGAATATCTAACCAGATGGCCGGAAGCACACCTGGTTAAGGATTATACAAGGGCTACGGTAGTAAATGTCTTGTTTGAGTGTGTCTTAACCAGATTTGGCTACTCAAAAGTGTTGATGAGTGACAGAGGTACGCACTTTCTAAATGAAATGATCAATGCATTGACTAAAGAGTTCCACGTCTACCATCAGAAGATTCCGCCATAACACCCACAGGAAAACGGAACTATCGAAGCTTTTAACAAGATTTTGGAGAACGCACTGACAAAGATCTATAATGCACAACGAAATGACTGGGATGTGCGCGTACCTATAGTACTGTGGGCTTATAGGACTACTTGTAAGAAAATGACAGGGAAAACACCATTCAGATTAGTATATGGGGTCGAAGCTGTAATGCCAATGGAGTACATTGTACCTAGTCTGCGCATAGTAGTGTTAACGGATATGGTGGATCACGAGGCCTTGGAGGAACAACTCGCAAAGTCGATGGAGCTCTAGGAAGATCGATTTTTGGCAAGGTTCCATCAACAAATACAGAAGGAATGTGAAAAAGCGTGGCATGATCGCCATATCAACCTACGCACATTTAAGGTAAATGACCTTGACCTATTATATGATAGTAAATTCACTAAATTTCCAAGTAAATTCTAGATGCATTAGTTAGGGCCATATATTTCCAAAGAAATTGCATATGGAGGCACAATTCAGCTCATGAAGCTGAATGGGGAACCCTTCCCGAGAAGAGTGAATGGGAGCAGGTTGAAGCTCTATACAAGGGATCCTACATAATGACTATATGGTAGCAGGATAGTCTTAGTGCTCCAGGAAGTTGCAAGGGAGCGCAGAACTATAAACTACACTACCCAAATTGGAGGACAACGCAGCAAGAAGGTTGCATGGAGAGTGATGAAGATGTAACCCATGAAGATGCACTCAAGAAGTTGCGCCATGGAGGAAGGCATGGCGCAGCATAGGAGGAAAATGACCATTGGAGTTATTATTCATGAATTGACGACCAAAAGATGGTTAAGTGGAGCGGGGTGGCATCAATTAAGGAAAAAAAATTTGAAGATCTGCCACCAAAACAACATTTATTGTCAGAAATTGGGAGGAACAGTCGAATTTGAATTCAAAACCCCCTATAAATTATGCATTCCATTCCAACAGAGAACACTTTGCACTCTCAGAATTATTGGTGAATTTCATTGTTTGTTGTCTATGAACCAATTTGGGAAGATTTAGTTGTGAGCCCTATGTTTACCGAATTGCCTAAGATAAGCCAGAATCTTATTCTTGAGCAAATCTTTGTGCCAAGTCTTGCTGGAACTGTTAGTACTGGCAATGTTGCCTTTGAGACCAATGCCCTAGAAGTTGTAAGTATGGAAGATCTGGCTACTATTCCTACGATGTTAAGGTCACCTAGGCTGAAGCCAACCCCTACCAGAGAAATCCAACCTGTCAAGCCCAAACAATCTATGAAAGATAAGTAGAAGAAGGTGCGGGTGCATGCCTCCCCCAAGAAAAAATACCAAAACCCAGGAAAAATAGAAGAAAGATAAGCAGCTAGAGAGAGTAGTGGACCTGGAGGTGGAAGAATTCTAGGGAACAAAGGACATTGATGTTGAAGGGTTGGAACCCATGACAAGGCTACCTAAATATATCCCTCCACGAAAGGTCAAAAAGAAGATCACAAAAGACTCGGATACTGAGAAGTTTACAGTACCCACAACCTTGCTACCTGAGTAGGTCCCTTTTGAAGGCCCTCTGCTCACGAGGATCCTGTTGTAAAAAAAGGAGGATTGGGACCTCACAGACCACACTAAATTTCTGCATTTGGTGATAGACAAATATATTTAGAAGGTCTATTATGAAGAAATGTGTGTTACAGTATTGGATACGTAGGAATGGGTCTACGATGTTGAGCAATCAGGGTTTCTCAATCTATTGTTGGTGCCACATTATCACCTCACCCCCATTAATACGATATGTATGCACCAACTCCTCACACTGCTGCATGATGGGTGCTTATGGCTAGGAGAGTTTATCCCCATCATGGACATGCTAATTCATAGAATCACGCAACTTCATTACAAAGGCGCAAACCCAGCTAAGGAGTTTGGAGGAAAGACTAGGGAGAAAGATCTTGTAGAGAGGATGAAGAGGGATTACGACCTCCTCAAGAAATCGTGAGGGTATTCTATTAATTCCATCATAGAATTGATAGTTCAATTCACTGCCCAGATTTTAGCAGGGAAGGTCATGAGAAAATGCCACGCAAATGAAGTTTTGGTGCTCGTAGTTTCCCTTATTGTGTGGTTCGTGAAAGGCATGCATTTTAATTGGGCAAGGTACCTTTGTTAGGAGTTCCTAGAGAACTACCGAGAAGCCCAGGATGAGACCAAGTCATTCCACTATGCTTGGTTATTGCTGTCAATTTTGTTCGTTGCATGAAGATTTCCAGAGGATAGCCAATTTCCTCCGTTCGAGGAAGGATTGCCGAAGGAAGTGCAATTCACTTCCTTATGGTCTACAAAGAATGTTGCACAAATCATAGAGATGAATATATTTTAGATTCTAGTGGAAATGGATATCCATATGGCAATCAATCAGCGTCCAAGGTTGTCCCAAACCTTGTTCATGCAGCTGTCAGCCTATGCATCATTCAAGGCTTACTTCCACAGAATCTACATCCAGGCACGGAAGGATTTGTAGGAATTTACAGGGTAAGTTCCTCAGACAGAACACCAAAAGGACACCACTCACAAACAGATCACAAATCAATACACCAGTATTTTGACGTGGTTAAAACCCTAAGAGAGGGAAACAGTCCACGGCCTGTGCCAACGTGGCTACTACAAGAAATTTATTAATAAAAGAATGAAAATTTACATAAGCTTCTCTCATGCATGGTGAACCTACAAATGGCCCTCCATGCACTTTAAATAGAATTCATGGACCAATCGGGTGTCAAACCACGATCAAGTGTCGGTAATACCGAGGAGAGAATGAACCATCGGATCACTACATATCGTGACCATCAGATTGTAAGTTACAATTGTACATGTTAAAGAAACACACTTTACCTAACTCTATACTAGACCAATTTATACTTAATTATTCCTACGTGTCGGAATATCCTAACATCCCCCCTTAAGAACAACTTGGGATAGGATTGAAGGATTTACAAATATGACACAATAGGAGAAGGAAGGAG
>APFE030708450.1:0-10774 GCA_000404065.3 Pinus taeda
TCATACTCTGCCATGTTATTGGTACATCTGAAATTTAGTCTATAGGCATGGCCTTCTGCATGATTATCATGTGTATTGTGAATCCATACCCCTGCCCCTGCTCCTAACTTATTGACAGAACCATCAAACTCTAAATACCATGTGATTTCTTGTTTGTGGTTCGTATTAAGAGTTTTAGTTATTTGAGGATTGGGCAGACTTACAATTTCTGTTTCGGGAGGTTCTTTTTGTTTGCTGGTTGCCTTGACTGTTGTGACAGTTTCATGGGTATTGGAAATTGATTCCTCATTGACGCATGTTTCTTGCTCTAAGGCTAAAGGATTCTCATCAGTTGGAGGATTGGTGTCATCATTAAATAAAATAAAGGAATCCATATCAGAATGGATCAAGTAAATTGGAAACTTTTGGGGCTTTTCCTCACTACTTACCACATACTTCATCAGTGTTTCCCTATACTGTCTCTTTGGTTTCCCAGAGACAGATATAGTGGCATAAGAGAGGTCTAGTTGAAGGGATCCTTGCAGTTTTTCTCCCCATGATCTTGATAGGAGCATACCATAATTTGTGGGAATGTCAGCAACTACCACATCCATTAGGATTGTCTTCTTGGGAAATTGGACTAAGGACACACAAAGGTCTTTGATTAAGCCTAAACATTTAACTTCACTTGAGTCAAAGGAGTACAGATCTTTGTAAGGTCTTGTGACATTAAGGTTTAGCTTCTCCATCACAGCTTTGGGCATAAGGTTATGTGAGGCACCTGAGTCAAACATAGCATTATGCAATATTTTGTCATGTATGTGCAGACTGACATAAAAGGGTGGAACAGATCCATATTTTGATTTCCCATTGACTTCTGGACCAAACAGTAGCTCAGGGGTATCATCTAAAACATTAACATCATCCCTGACCTGTGGCATTTGAAGTAACCTTTGAATTTGTTGCCTATAGACATCATGCTTGGAAAGTTCAGGGAGGGGGATGGGTATTTTAAGTTTGCCAATCTCTTCTTCTAAGTTAAATGGTTTCTCCACTGGAATCCTTGCGTTAGCAGTAACAAATTTTTCCTTGTCAAGAGTGTTTTCTGTGTTTTCTTTTTGAATGTTAGCATTATGATGAATGACAGCTTGTGGTATGTCTGCTTTGGGAAGAATTTTAGGAATGTTGCTCACTTCTTCTTTTGAGGAAGAACGAGGCAGAGGCTGGTCAATAGAAGGCTGCACATTTGTCATGTCCTCTACAGTTACTTGATACGAGTTTGGGGCAATTGTATCAGCTGGTTCTGTTATGATCACCTTGCCTTTCATTTTGTTGGGTTGTTTGCTCTCTTTTGTTCTGCCAGGTGTAGGGACATCAATGCTCCTTGTTCTCAGCTTATATCGTTTGTGCACCTCATATACAAGAGTATCATAACCTTGTTTAAAATCAAAAAACTCACCAGACTTAGTCTGAAATTGACTCTCATCTTGGTAGTCCTGGTCTTCTTGAGTCAGAAAAATTTGTTGCTCATTTTTTGAATCTATCAAGTTCATGTGAGTCTCCTCTGTTGGCTCACTGGATGTGGACACTTCCGCATAGTTTTCTTGGAAAGGAGGCCTAATATCATGGTAAGCCTACATGGTTTTGAGTTTTTCTACAATTTGGGTTCCTTATGGCATTGGGATGTTGTCCTTCCCATGATGTTTTCCTCTCAACATTCTCTACTCTGTCTCCCACCATATGGATGCCACTGATAATAGCATCTAGCTTCTGGTCGAAGGCTGAGGGTTCTTCCTTGAAGGTGGTTCTTCTCTCAGTTCTGGCTCTGTTTCTTTTGGCAATTAGATTTGCCTCCACGCTAACAGCGACGTTTTGCATTTCTACGAGGTTTTGAGGGGCTCTTTCCCTTAACTGATAAGCCATTTCAACATCAAAACCATCATGGAATTTGTACAGGGCCAGATCAGGTGGGGGTCTCAAGTTCTATGGTATTGCATTGTAAATATTATTGAACCTTGCACAGTAGTCCAACACGGTTTCCTGAGGGCCTCTTTTGATGGTGTCATATTATGATAATATGTGCGAGGGGTCTTTCTTTTTCTCCCATCTATTGATAAATGACTGGTATAAGGCTTCTGGGTCTCCTATGGAATTCGCTGGGAGTGCTCTAAACCAAGTCCTAACGTCGCTTGTTAGACTTTGAACAAAAATTTTCATTCTCAAGATATCATCGTCAATCTCATAGCTCTCAAAGTAGTCCTTCACTTTCTTTGTGTGCTGAAGGGCCGTGCAGGCACTTGTGCCATCAAAATAGGTTATTTTTGTCTGATAATCCTGAGGCATAGCCCCGAGATTAGTAGGCAGGTGTAAAGCTGCATATCTGCTAGCCATGTTCACAGGGATAAGGGGAACAACAGGGATGAGAGGAACAACTGGAACAACTGAGATAATAGGAGTAGTAGTGGTAGTATGAGTAAAGGATGGAGGTGAAGAAGAGGTTCCTGGAGAAGTGGAGAATGAAGAAGGGGAAGTGGGGTTGAACGAAATAGAACTCTGACAGGGGTCGGAACATAGCTAGGCTGAACTGTTTCTAGACTAGAAGTAGTAGGGTCTTCTTGTTGCTCTTGTTTTCGAAGGATCTTAGGAATTATATTTGGGTTTTCAAAAGTAGCTAGGGGATTTGGATCTGGATTTGATATTGTGTAACGTGAATGCTTCTTGGGAGCCAGCTTCTAGCTCGTTTTTTGGGAATTTTTCTAAGAACACAGGTCCACCGAGACCTTTAAAGGTCAGTTTCTTCCTCTGCGGAGGTTCGGACTAGTTTCGTGAGATTAACTGAGGAAATTATCCAGTGGGGTCGCCATTAGCCTATCACTCAGATTGTCCCTAAGCTCTTGAAGGGATACGGCCGAGGTAACCACAAACAAATCTTTGGATTGCAGGTTCTAGCCCACCTGCAATCAGAGAGGGCTTTCTCTTAATGATTTAGCTTTGTTGATGATGATTTTAGGCTAGCTATTGGGTTCATTGGTTTTTGTTTGAGTTTGGATGGAGTTTGAAAGGAAGGAAGTCGCATTCAAGCAAAGAGGCATGCATAGGGTGATAAGTTTCAAACCATTTGGGCATGGAGTCATGGATCAAGGCTTGCTGTTGCGTTTTCTTGGTGACAAGAGGATTATAGAGCAGGATAGCTACACATGAAACAATACCAATTGCTGAAAAGATGGGATGAAAGTCAGAAATGAAAGGCAATTAAGAATCTTTCATCAGCTAACAGAGAAGGGAGGTGAGTGAATGGTTGTCTAGGAGTAGTTAAAAATTCCTAAAATAACATTCATATGTGAAAGAAACAGTGTAAACATGATCATTTAAGTATGCATATTCATAACTATTCCTGATGAAAACATGTAGAAATCAGAGAAATTGAGCATAGAGTGCTGGCAAGCAAATCCTAAACTATTCTTCCTTTCTGTAATTTTGGATGGTGAAACATAGATGATGAAAAAAACATGAAAAACTAAACAGAGTTAAGGAACACTTATAGATTCATGTGGAAGCACAGGATTTCCATAGTCACTCTTCAGCCAATTAAACACAGTACACAATTCATTCTCCGAGCTCTTAAGCAATCTTTGATTATAGAAATTATCACATATACAGTGCGAGTCTCTGCTCAAGCGAAAAAAAAAAACCAACAAAGACCAACCCTCATTGCATTTTTCAGGGTGGTATATATAGGTAAAATATCCAAAAGTATTTATTACAACCGACCTAAACAGGTCTGCAGAAAAAGATTTCTAAAACCTAACTTATGCTGGAATTAAATGCAAGTAAGTCTTCTTTGGGCTGCGCCAGAGGCAGCTGGATCAAAAGTGAGTTAAAGTGGTGTCCTCTATGGCTTGGTGCAATGCTCTTGTAATAACTGTGCATTGAGTTCTGGTCCATTGATCTTATGTGGGTTTTAATTGTGCAGTCATTTGTGCTGGTGAGCTTTGAATGGCTCCTTAACTGCTTCTTGACTTTCAAGGTTTTCTTTTAATGCTTCATTCGCCTCGAGCCCTGAGAATATCTTCACTGATACACTTCGCCGCGACACTGATACTCTTTGACATGGATTTTGGCTTCATCTTTCCTCTCACACTCTTTAGCAATTAAATTGGAACACTCTCACTCTCTGCTGATAAGCTCGAAACTGCAAAATCGGCCTTCTTCTGCTTCTGTTTTGATAAAATCTGTAAAATTGGCTCTTTTCAGCTCTTTTTCAGCATAAAATGGCTGCGGAATCAAAATATTCTTTAAAGATTCCCCACATTGGCCCTCTTCCTGTAGTAATGCGTGCTAATCGTGCATCGAAAACTGCCCCTGTTTCTCATTCCGTGCTTCCGAAGCTTGATTTTTGAACTTGCGCGTTTTTCAGCTGCGAACGTCAGCATGATGTCAGCGGTACGATGGATGATGTCAGAATGACGTCATCAGTGGGAACCTCTTGTATAGTAATGACGTCAGCATGATGACGTCAGCAGGGTGACGTGGCATTGCGACAGGGTGATGACGTGGCGGTACGATGGCAGGAGGCCGACGCAGGCAGGAAGGGATGAGGTGGAAGCGATGTGGTAGGGTGATGCGACAAGATGACATGGTGCCCACGTCACGTAAGGGGAAGGCGATTTCCGGTTGGCGTTGGACCGCTTTTGGTACGGAGGTGGTATTTGTCAGGGGCGGCCCGATGCAATAGGATGCCGCCAGCTGTTCCAGTGTACGTCGGTAAAACCGTTGGACATCAGGTGCTAACTAACCATCACAAAAGGGCACTCAATATGCATGAGGACCGTCGGATCCGGGAGGGCTGATCCGATAGTGGTCGGGAGGAGAAGATGTACAGGTTTTAATGAAACAACGCGCGTGATAAAGTTTAATATTTGCGGCCGCGGGTGGGTTTGGAATTTAGGTTAACAATTAATATGTTTCAGCGCTTTGGTTATTAATCCCAAAAATGTGATGCGTGGGGGTTGGTTAATGCATTTGGAAGGGGTTTTTTGTGTTTTGGAAGGAGTCCAAACACTCGGAGGGGAAATTTATGCAGAGATGAGGGTTCTTACTAAGATCTAGGTGAACTTAGTAGTGGGAAGGGAAATAGATAGGGATTTACATAATAACGTCAGGACTTAATATGAAAATGACAAGAAAGCGCTAAGTCTCAGAGATCTTAGGCTTTAAAGGGTAGATAGAACTTTGTAGAGAAAGTATGGACCCTCCTTGAGTAAAGCAGATCTTTAACAAGGCAAATGATATGGAAAATGATGAAACTAAGAAATATCAAGAAGATCTTGACCTCTTTAGGGGAAGTTAGTAATTGATTTAGGGAAGAGGAAGAAGGGGAAGTTAGTTATGCCTCGCTTGAGCTCCTCCATAGGATTCTTGCCTTGCAATACTGATTTGAATAGATATAACACTTGAAAACACAAAATTGATCACAATCATTGATTATGCAACCACCGAACTAACTACCCAACCTACTTACCTAGCATTTTTTCTTCTTTTGGTTTGGGTGCACTTAGACTTGCAGACCCAGCTTTTCAATTTTCCCTTTTGCACTGTCCTCCTATCTATATCTACACTTATTTCTTCCAGGGGATCAAATTAGGCTTTTGAGCGCCCTTGCTTCTCTACCTATCTAAGAATCTGCCAAGATTAAGCTGTTTGGATAGATTATTCATTCTCTATATTCTAAAACAGGAAATTGAAACCTAGGGAGACCAAGATTAAGCTGTTTGGACCTCCCTTTAGCTGAAAATTCTACAAAAATGGAATAAATCTTCAAAATTGGAATGCAGTAGTTGAACTTAGACTATCACACTTTCATGGCCTCTTTCTTTGCTGTCTATTAGAAAATATGGAGCATTGTAGCATGCAAAGTATGACATATTTGGCTTGTAAAAATCTCAATCATGAAATATGAGTAACCTGTTGCAGCAGGAGGCTAACACCATCCTTCCTGAGATTCATTCTTACGCTTTAATTGTTCCTATAAATGCTTCAATTTCCCAATAAGTTCCTCAAGTGACTGAGACTCAACATACTAAATCCGATCTCTAAATGCGAATGGAAAACCATTGGCAAATCATTGAACCTTATCCTTCTCATCAGTAAGATACGATACATACCTAAATAGCTCCAGAAACTTGGTTGTGTACTCTTCGTCTATTATTGATCTAATCTTTAGGTCATAGAATCCTTTAGCCTTATTGTCATAGTACCTCTCTAACAAGTACTTCTTCCTAAAAATCCTTTTGAACTCCCACCAACTTAGGTCATCTGTCCTAATGTCTCTTACTTGCTTAACATCTTCCGACTAGATATCCACTTTATTGTTCAAGCTGAATATAGTTATTATGGCCTTCATGTTATTTGTGTACTCACGCAACTCAAAAAAATTTCTCATCCCAAGTATCCAAGCCTCTTCATCTTCCAGCTTTTTCACATCTCCATTAAAAGTAGGTGGTTTTATATCTCAAATTCATCTGGCAAGTATCCCCTATCACTCCTCTTGTAAGGATGATAACGATGAAGATCATGATGTCTAACAGTACTAGAACTAGAATAATAGCTGTACTGATTGCCCCTCCTATCTGGAGTGTCCAACAACCTGCCATCTCTCATTTTATCAGATTTATCTGACTTATGTCTACCAGGAGACCTACTACCATATGCCCCATTAGTTTTTTCCTCCTGTCCATGGCTGATCCAAAGCGGCGCTTGATGTTGCAAGTATGAGAAACTCTTGTACCTATATGGTCCAATCATTATTTGTATTACAACTCCTTATCTCTTACTTCAAGTTCCTCAATGTATCTGATAAATCATAAGTGTGCCCTACACCACACTACTCATCTGATGCATAGGGATATTCTGTGTAGTCTACCACCTTTAGCCATTTGATATTTTTCTTGCAATGAATAATATGTCAGATAAACCAATTCACAATAAATCAATGTACCTTAATATAGCTCGGGGAGTATACCTTGTCTACAAGATCACCAAATCAACGTGATACACGTATAACATAATCATAATTGCATATAGGCATACATAAATAAATGTATCAACACATAAACATCACTCTAGTTAAGGTCCGATAATCAATGCAAGGCCATATCAAAAATTCATCATATGACCTCATGCATGACAACAAACATTACTTAATTGTACACATTACTAGATGAAACCAACAATATGTATAAGCAATGCCTAACTAACTACACATACACATAAATGCATGTATTCGAGCATTAACGATCAATTCTTGTAATCAACCTACAAGACTAATACATGTAATCAAAATATTCAAGAATGTAACCTAACATAAAAGGATGTAAGTATGTGACATAAAATCAACTAGTAAGAAACATGTAACAATATTTAACAAATCACATACTCATGACAAATGCATTTCACACAATGAACATCAAATTCTTGTTGGCAACATTACTACACTCATAATCAACCGTAAATCAAATGTAACAAGCACATGCAATGCAAGTGTAAGGGACACACACATAATTTATATGCGTGCATGACTAACGCACAACGCCCATCCAGTCCGAGGGGTGAACCATGCTTTGATACCACTTTGCAACACCCTCCTCTCACATTTACCAAAGTAACTAGCCAACCAGGGTAAACATGAAAGGAGAGGCTACTATGATTGGATTTGACCTCCTATTTGACCTTAAGGAAGTGGTATCAATGGAAACATCACGCAAAGTCATCCAACATCAGCCTCAGAATCCTCAGGGGACAAGTTAGCCACTTAGACAACCTGTCCCTGGGTCCCATTGATGTTCTGGACATCTTAGGTCTTATTCGCTCCCATGCTATGGGAAAGAGAGCATCCAAAAAACCAAAGTCGCTCTCATAGGCTTGCCTTCCAGTGACTAAAGACTAAAATTTCCAGTTTTGTGGCAGTAACCTCGGGAATTAATCCACTTTTCAGGCGTAGAGCCCAAGTCACTGCCCATAATGGATTGATAGCTTAAAATCAGTAAAATTATAGGGTAACAATGATGCCAAAGAAATAAGTTGAACATGACCTCAACCAGATCCCCACTATCCATGATAGGAATTTCGTCAAACATATCATTAAAATGTAACCTGCAGGTGTAAACAGGAGAATTTCGTGTAGGGATCTCATACTTATATAAGAATCTCTATTAACCATTGTTCCCTCATGTCATTTGATACCTTATCATCTATTAGGCCATAGATACATTATCCATTCATTCACAAGTAAAAACATGTTGAGAGCCATACATAGCTGTTATCATAAAACATACATATAACTAGCATAATAGGGACAAAAATATCATAAGCATATCAACCATGAAATCCATATATACATCAGTACAGTTACACGTGAATTTATCACTAATGAATTCAATAAACCAACTAAATATGGGACTACCACATTCTACCTGACCATAAAATTGTTAAGTCAAATCTCTCTTGAGTCATTCACCCCCGTGCCATATTCCAAGCATGAATGTGGGACTCAAACCAAGAGAAGAAAGCAGGGAATATTGAGGGTAAACCACCTCACCCTCATCAATAGAAACCATGATTTACCGTAATCTATCCCGGATCACTAGGCCAACACATTGAACACATCATAACAGGCTTTATCGTGATCTCCACCTGATCACTAGTCCAATAAAGCATGGATACCACCGGATTTATCCACCTACATCGTGAGGAGGTTTTCTATCTCCTTGTCTCCCAGGCTTTATCGTAATCACAACTCGGATCACTAGGCCCTAAGCCGAGACCCACTCTCCAAGCTTTACCGCATATCCCAAACTTGGGATTACTATGCCCAATGGAGAAGAACCCACCTCTTGGCTTTATTGTATATCCTTTCATTCATCGACAAGGATTAGTAGGCCTATTGAGGCAACACAATCTTATTTTTACCGCAACACATAGTTTGGCTGAGGGGTCACTAGGCTAGTTGCTTTACCATGATCCATAGCCTGGTTCAGGGACCACTAGACCATGCGCTTTATCATTTGGAGATGCACCCCACTTAGCTTTAAATCCATCCAACAATTCATCTCAACCAAAACATGAGAACTCCATCTCACCATCATTATCCAAAAATGGCAACGCTGGGTTGAAATCATTGTTACACCTGGCAAAACCCATTCCATGATAGAAAAGAACCACATGCAATACCATTCATAACAAATCTAGCAAGGAAAATACACATGCAAGTCGATACTTGCAATGAAGCCTGGTGTGGCTGCTTGAGCCTGCCTTTTGCCTGCTTGATCTTTGCTTCCTCTTGCCTTCTTTTCCTTTCTTGCTCGAATTCCAAAATTCTCTAATGAGAGATCTCCAAAACTCAAATTACAAAAGGTTACCAACTGATCCTTACAGGCCTTTTTATGAATGAGGCCTCTATTTTCTTCATTTTCCATTATTTTCCTTCATTTTCCTCCTCACATGCAACCTATCACGTTTCACCTTCCTTTTCTCCTAATTTCCATTATTTTGATAAATACATGTGCCAAAAATTTTGTTTTTGCTTTCAAAATCCTTAGCTATTGTCTTTGCCAATTTCCTTAGTCATAAACAATCAATGAACACCCCACACTGGGATGTCTTACCCAACATTCATCTTGGAATAAGTGTCCCATCAACCATGGTTATTGTTTTTAACTTTTATTACATGGAATTTTCACTAGGGCTATTATAGAACCCTCCCCCTTGGGAGACACCATCCTCAGTGCTCAATCACACATATACCTCAACAATCCACTAAAAGAAGATATACTACTCATGGAGCTTTATAACATAGCTCGATGCAGTATTTACAATGAAGGACTTGCTCACAAGAAAAATATAATTACAACATACTGCATATCGGAGCTATATAACATAGCTCATTACGTTATTTACAATGATCATCTCGTTGAGTGCCAACCCACATGACATCATAACATCATGATAAAATAACCACATGATAACATAGTAACATGAAAACATAATCATAATGACATGACACCCATAGGTCATGGTAGTATTTACATCCATATACATATGTACATATAACAATATCGCAAAAATTATATACCAAAAACATGTACTAAAACATATACTAGAACAACATATCAAAACATATACCAAAACACCATATCAAACCAGATACGAAAACACCATATCAAATCATATGCCAAAACACCATATCAAAGCCAGTTTGCCTGAACCAGAAAATAGGGAAGGATACATAGCCCATGTCTAATCCACCATCTTCCAAGTAGCTTAATTGGGCCCAAAGTGCTTCCACTGCACTTCAACTTTCTCGATTTCTCGGTTCGAGAGCATGAGCAATTTTTCCTGCAATATACATTGAGGCTCCAGTTGGAATTCTCCATTGGTTCCACCTACAATACAGACTAATCAATCACATGATCAACATCCTTAACATACTACTTAAGCAAAGAAACTTGGAAAACATCATGGACTTTCATTGTTGGAGGAAGTGCAAATCGATAGGCTACTGGGCCAATCCTCTCAATGATACTCAAGGGTCCACAAAACAGTGGTGCCAACTTGGCACAAGATCAAATCCGCATGGAGCTCTTCTTCATCTTGATGCACAAGTTCACCTCTTCCCTAACCTGGAACTCTTTGAACAAACTGTTATGATATGTATAACTCTTCTACCTGTCCTGTGGTGCCTTTATATTCCTATTTATAACCTACATTTGATGTTCCATGTTTTCCAACATATCTAGTC
>APFE030708459.1:0-17153 GCA_000404065.3 Pinus taeda
TCCTACCTGTAGTCCAACGCTGTTGTAGTAGTCTAGCCTCGTCGATCCAGATGAGCTCCTCCTTCACTTCGAAACATGCATTCACTAACAATCAAAACGATTACATAGCACCTGAATATCTCATGAAATAAAACATATTCAACATATAGACCAAGGAGTATATGAAACAACTCATTAATAACAAATTGTTGAGAAGAATGGACTTATTTGTATTAATAGGAAACAAAAGAAACCATTACAACCTGAGCCTTGGTGTTGTTCAAGTTCCTCCCAGGGTCCAGCAAGAGTTTTCGTTTACTTTGATAAGCTCACCCACTTCCAAATGAAACAAGAAAGGATGGTAATCTCTCCTCCCAAGATTCTACAAGGAAGTTCTAATTCCAACAACATCTACCCTTTGGAATGTTCAGCCAAGGGAGAGATGGAGAGAAAGACTATATGTTTAGAGGTGAGATAAAGAGACAAAGAAGGATAGATAGAGAGAAGGGGGGAGGGAAGGAGAGAGAAGGAGAAGGGGGGGGGTATAGTAACATAGTCGGAGAGAGAGAAAGCGATTGAGTGATGGCAAAAGAGAGAGGATTGGAGTGAAAAGAGAGAGAGAGATGTGGGAAGAGAGAGGAAGAACGAGAGACCAGAATTGAGAGAGAGGATAAGAGTGATGAGGGAAGAGATAGTATTGGAGGGAAAAGAGAGAGAGAGAGAGAGAGAGTGAGAGGAAGTACGAGAGAGCGGACTTGAGAGGGAGGAGGAGAGAGAGAGGGAGAGAGGAGGAGAGAGGGAGGGATAGGGAAAGGGAGTTCGAGGGGGAGAGAGCGAGGGAAAAAGAAGTACATAGAGAGTGAGAAGTGGAGAGAGGGAGTGACAAGGGAGAGATGGAGAGAGAGAGTGCATGTTTGGGGGTGAGATAAAGAGACCAAAGAGGAGAGACAGAGATAATGGGGGAGAGAAAGAGAGAGCAGGGAGGGAGGGATATATTAGTAGAGTGGGAGAGAGAGAGAGAGAGAGAGAGAGAGAGAGAGGAGGAGGAGGAGGGAGGGATAGATAGATATATTGGAAAAAGAGAGTGTATGTTTTGCTGGTTATATAGAGAGAAAAAGGGAGATAGAGATATACATGGGAAGTTAAGAGAGAGAAGAAGAGAGATATTGAGAGAGTGAGGAAGGGATAGAGAGATTGATATATATGGAGTGAGAGAGCACGTGCGATTGGGGGCTTGAAAGAGAAAGACAAAGAAGGGGAGATGGAAGGGGATATAGATATATATGAAGGGGGTGGAGAAAGAACAATATTTCTTGTACTAGATGCATTGATTTCAATGTAGATGGTGATTTCTAATTCTATTTGCTTGCTTGCACTAGATCCATTAGTTTTAGTGTAGATGTTATTTTCTAATAATATTTGATTGCTTGCACTAGATGAATCGATTTCAAAGTAGATGGTTTCTAATCCTATTTAATTGCTTGCACTAAATGCAACATTGATTTCTAATCCTATTTGATTGCTTGCATTAGATGCACTTGTTTCAATGTAGATGTTGATTTCTAATAAAATTTGATTGCTTGCACACTATGCATTGATCCAAATGTATATGATTTCTAATCCTATATCATTGCTTGCACTAGATCCATTGATTTAATTGTAGATGATGATTTCTAATCCTATTTTATTGCTTGCATTGGATGCATTGATTTCGGTGTAGATGTTGATTTCTTATACTATTTGATTGCTTGCACTAGATGAATTTTTTTCATTGTAGATAGTGATTTCTAATCCTATTTGATTGCTTGCACTAGATGCATTGATTTCAGTGTATATGTTGGTTTATAATATTATTTTCTTACTTACACTAGATGCATTTATTTGAGTATACTTTCTTTTTTTCTAATCTTATTTGATTTCTTGCATTTGATGCATTCATTTCAATGTAGATGTTGATTTCCGATTTGATGTAATTGGATGTATGATGGTACATTAATTTTAAAGTGATTGTATTAACATTGTGCATTGATTTCAATGTAAGCACAAAAAGGGGGACAAGGTATGATGTTTACCACAATAGCCTGAGCTAAAGACTTAAATGACTTATGATTTAACATGTCCTTTTCATATAATCGATATGAAAATATGAGAAAAGTAACAAGCATGACAATAAGAATAGTAGAATAAAATAGTTTGAGATCAATCACAACGAAGACTATTTATAATTCACTATATTGTCAGTTTACATTCAAAAATTTTATTTCATCGTTTTTCATCATTAAACTTATTAACGATATTTATCATCTCAACAAATTGAGGTAACTAAGAAAATTTAAAATTAAAATGACTAGATTAATCTGAGACAAATCTAGCATATTTAAAATTATTATATTAATATTAAATGAATTTACATATTATTGATAAAATTAATCATCTATTCGTTATATTTTTTTTGGCCACACATGACTGAAACCAGCCTAGATCCATCTTAACTCTGTATCTATCAAGCTCTGAGAGGAATCAAATATCTCTAGGTGCAAACCTTTCCTGAGGTTTTACACTCAAAAAAGAGGTTCGCACCTCGAGAGATTTGATCCCTCTTGGCGCTTGATACATCTGGAGCTAAGATGGATCTAGGCTGGTTATAATTATCAATTATTAATAATTAAATTAGCCTAGATCCATCTTAGCTCCTATCTACCAAGGGTGGAGAGACATAAAATGTCTCATGGTGCAAACCTGTTTTAGAGTAAAAAAATATTTGATCCTTCTCCATGCGTGGTAGATCTAGAGTTAACATGAATCTAGGATTCTTTACCAACATTTAATTAATATGTATCCATAAGTTATTGTAGGTTTTATCGTTAATTCAAATGAGTTAGAGTTAGAGAATTTTCCCAGAAATTGTGTAATAGTGGGAGTAATCTTATTAATGGGAAAATATTATGCATAGACATGATCTAACTCTTTCTAGTTAATCAATAACTTGTAATGATTTCAAAGGAGTAGTAATGGAGTGTTACTACTATTACTAATTGGAAATAGATTTTTCATTGACATCTAATTATCTATGCATATTGTTTTACATTGATGTGTAATTATTTAAATACATTCTAGAAATACATTGTGTGGATGGTTTTGAAATGTTTCATATTTCTAGTGGACATTGGATTCATCATAAAATGCAAATGAAACTAAAATATTAAAAATGTCTTACGCTGAAAAGCTTATGCAAGTCTGAAAAATAATGTTTCTAACCTATAACTAATCCTCTTAAGAAGGTTCTTAGAGTAAGATCCATATGATACTTATTTGAAGTATGAAGGAACCATTGTGAAACATTTTATATTTAGAGTGGAGAATCTATCAAGCATCAAAGGCACATGAAGATAAAATTAAAAAAGAGTGTTAGTGACAAAGTTTTTTTAGAGTAAACTACAAAAAAAAAATAGTGATTTGAAGTGTTGTAGTGGTTCTAAAAAATTATTAAAATAAATACTTATGACTTAGGCTTTCATAATGCTTTGATGTAGTTCTTTTGGATCCATCACATTGAGCTATTTTGGACTCACTAGTGTGGCTCATCATGAGGACACTCATGATGAACCACACTATCAAGTTGGAAACTTGGCCTCAAAATTTCTCACTATAATGGATCCCTAAGAATTACATCAAAATAAATATTACCGATAGTAAACATTACAAATGACTAATTAACTTTGCCAAAAAGAGTGACACATTGTTTTCTTTCTCATAATATTAATTAGTCATTTGTAATATTTACTATTGTCAACATCTAAATAGAATGTCCAAGAGTTAATTAGTCATTCATAATATTTACTACTATTAACAACTATATAAAATACCAAACTCTTAATTTTTCAGTCTCAATATTTATTACTATTAACAACTATATAGAATGTCTAACTATTAATTAGCAATTCTCAATATTTACTATTGTTAACTACTATTCACAACAATATAGAATGCCAACTCTTAATTAGTGATTCTCAATATTTATTACTATTAACAACTATATAAAATGTCCAAACTATTAATTAATCATTCTCCATATTTAATATGGTTAACAACTATATCGAATGTCCAATCTTCAATTAATCATTATTAATATTTACTCTGGTTGAGCACTATGCCACATGCGGGATATATTAGACATTTCAAAACCACCACGTATAATGGGACATTCTAGACATTTCAGAACCAACTACAACCACGTTTTATTCCATCCAAGGTAAATAATCATAGTTTTCACAATCACACTTCAGAAAACAATATTGTGATATTTATTAATTGATCATAAAAGCTATATCCAATGTCCAATGTCCAACCGTCAAGCTATATCCAATGTCCAACCGTCCAAGCTATATCCAATGTCCAACACTTCAGAAAAGCTATATCCAATGTCCAACCGTCAATTGATCATTACTTATATTTAATCTTGTTAAGGACTAGGCCACATGCCCACTTGTAAAATGGGATATTTTAGACATTTCAAAACCACCACTTGTAAAATGGGACATTTGAGACATTTCAGAACCAACTACAACCCCGTTTTATTTCCGGCAAGGTAATTTATCATGGTTTTCGCAATCACACTTCAAAAAACATACTCTAAAAATTTAGTAATGTTCACTATTCTTATTAATTTATAATAGTTCAACAATCAATAGTGTGATATTTACTTTAAAAAAGTTCTCACTAGCACTTCGTCTTACTTCATTTTTGCTTCTATTTAATAAATTTTGTTGTGTCAAACGACCTACAAAATATATTTTTTTAAGAAATTTGTTTAACAATTTTAATATACATATTTACAATCTATTTATTTAGCAAGATTTAATTAAAAAAAATAGTTAATCGAAGTGTTTATATTAATTCATCAAAAATTGATTACATTGGTGACAAAAATTCCTTTCTCTCATGATCTCACTCAGACCAGATTCTTTAGCCAAGAGAGCAGTGCAAAATATACAAACATAGAGATTAATCTTTCATGAGGCCGAAAGACATATAGGTTCTATCCACCAAAATATAGCCAAAACATAAAAACTACCAACAACCATACTACATCTAAGGGATCGACATATGAGCATTTCCAAGGCCATAGGTTGACAGTTCCCTCCATGGATATCAAAACCGATGTGTGCTAGCCTTGCTTCAATTTCATCCAATCGTTCGTCATATATACATTGAGTGTGGCGAACTAAATCTAAGCAGTCGGGGTTTCACCTTATGAGAGCATAAAATCATTAACATAAGCACTTATCTCATTCATGTCAGCATAACTTTTCTCCCTTAGGATATCGACGCTTGCATGGATGTCATCCATTTTTTTTGCAATTGATTGGGGCATCAATGGTTGCAACATGCTTCCTCGCAATTGGTCTCATCCTTGGGAAACCTCTTCCTCCAAGATTCCACCCTATTCTTCATGCTCTTCCTCTCACATTTCTAGTCCACAAGTTTCCCTCAGTTGCCAAATCCATGTTGAGCCTTGCCCATCTGCCTGAACATGATGGAAAATCAAAGCAAATTCGTTTCATCTCACAAACTCAAACCTCGGAGCCTGCCCAAAGGGAGGCCCACACCAATGTTAAAAACACACATGGCACAGAGAGACCACACTCGCCGAATTAGAGTGTCCTCCTACCAATTTCCCCCAAGAGCACAATCAATTGGGAACACCAAACCCACACCTCACCTAACACTCTTCACTTGGCTTCGCCAAACTCATCCCAATCTAGTTAGAGAAACTATGCCACCATACCAGTGACAAAAGAAGTGGTAATCACTATACAAATATACTACATACCAACACCAAGAAAAGAAAAGAGCGAAAATAGCCAACGAGAAATTGAACAACGAAGCTCCAATAAACTTTCATACCAATCCAATTCACGTGAATGCATAATTTAATTACTACGATCGCTATGGCACATTCCCCGCTCCTATCATGTGGATCCCAAATCATTCTCACCCTCACCAGGAATTCACCCTTTGATTGGCTTCACCGACAAAGAAATAGCATATCACATGTGTTTATATTGGGCCATAAAAAAATGAGAAATAAACAAAATATTATATTGAGAAAATAATAGCGGGGTAAAGGGTTTTTATATGTTGTCTAGCAATATGTATATTATAAGGTATTTTTCATACAATACATTCGCAATGCAGAGGAAAAAATAGAGAAATAGAGTTTAGGAGTGTTGTATGAGTATCGAGAGTGGGAGGGAGAAATAAAAGACTATGGTAATAGTAGGTCCATAGTTTGAGAGTGGTTCCAACCTCATTATATTTCATATGGAGAAAGTAAAATTTTAGATCTCACTTAAATTCAAACAAACTTATTAGTTTTTGAGGATTTTAGGGTTACAGAGATTGCAATGTTTCCATTAGATTTTGTCATGTACTAGGGTATGAAACTCATATTTAAACAAGAGAACCATGCCCTCTATGTTACTACATCGATGTTAGTGAAATTGGTTGTCAAACTTAACTATCATTCAAACAAAATGTTGACTTTACATACTACATTTTTTCTATCATATGTTACTGCTTAGTGGGTGAAATTAATGGCAAAAATCCCAAGATAGGAAATGATTTTAATGATATGTAGGTATTTGTTGTTTCATGATTTTTGGGTGATAGAGGTCATTGAGGGCCTATTTTTTGATGTATTTTAGACTAAGATGGATTGCACTCGATGTTATTTTGGTTATGTTCACCCTTACATGTTATATAAATGAGAACTTGTATTGTGGACCTATGGTTGATGAAAATTATAACTACTAGATGAATGGTGTTATATGGTTTAATCCATGTCTTTATGTATTTTTAATCAAAAAATCATCATTCTACAAGATTTTGTTGACATACATGCAACAAAATATATAAAATTATATATTATATAAAATTATATATTATATAAAATTCACTCCCAAAATTGCTCCAAACCCTGGAGATTTTGAAAATGTCACTCCTTGCTCCTACTTCCACTCCGAGCTCCCACATCTACTCTCGCTTCATGCTTTCGCTCTCACTCGTAACAAACCTCTCCCTAGAACAAACATGCATCACATGCCTAATACCTATATGATATATGTCTAATGTGTGTGAAAATAGTTTTTACCTATTACTAAGCTAGTGATCCTCCCAATGATGGGGCAGTAGAGAAGACAACATTTATGTAATCTTCACCCTTTCCTTACATCATTGATCAATAGGTTGAATGAAAGTGAAGGAAGTAGTGATACTGGCTATTGCTTGGTAGAAGTAACACGCATGCCACAAGATATAGTGAAATAGAATATTGTTTGGAAGAGGGTGCATGCATGCTAAGGGCACACATGTCACACCTTTAATTAATTATAGTTTAGATGTTGTTACAAATTTAGCAATTTCAGTTTTGGATAGATACTTTTTATTATTAGATCTTTCCTTTTGTCATTTTTAGCATGAATCTTATATTCTTACTAAGAGGTTTCATATCCTTATTCAATTATAATACTTATGCATGAGAAATTCCATCTTAGGTAGAGGAAAAATCTCGAGGAAGGGATATATGATTGCATGCTCCATTTCATCTTTTGATGGAGACACACTTACTTGGCACTCTTACCATGCAAATATGGTAGGTGATAAGGTTAGGGCTATTATTTGAAAAAGTCCAACCAAATGGGATTTTTCATGTGCCCATATTCATTGTACTTTCTCTCCTCTTCCTATTCTATAAGCCCGATGGAAGGTGTGCCATTATGTTGGTTATTGAGGTTTTATTTTGAACTATTGTAGTGTGTGTTTTTCAGTATTAAATGGAAGATAGATACAATTGAGAGTTCAAATATATGCACTTTTTATTTAATTTTTTTCACAGTATGTATTTGTAGATCAACCAACTTATATCTATCTCTTTTTTATTGAAACTTTCAAATTTTCAGCTACCTAGTATTTAGGTTAATCTTTCTAGGTGCATAATATGCTTGCCATTGTTAATGAATAATAATGGATATATATATATATATATAAAGGGCTATAAAAGATGTTAATGAAAAATGGATACATACAATATCTAGTGAAAGTAGGGGTTTTTTAAATTGGCAAGGTGTATTGTGTTAGTATTGGTAGGGGGTTAAATAAAGTGATTTTTAGAGGTATATTCTAATATGTAGTCAAATTACGTGTATTGTTGAGTATGCCATGAACGCGTGTGCAATGTAAGAGCTTCATTGAGTGAAGCCCATGTGGCCAACACCAGTGGGCATCCACAAGGAAACGGCTTCTGCATATGTTTTTGCCTCAAACTCTCTAATCCCCACTACCATACCCAACATCCAAAAACAGATTAACATGGTGAAATGATGATTATTATAAGACTTAGCTACCTTCTCGATGGTCTCAATTTGTTCACATCGCTTGGGGTGACCATAATTTTTCTATAACCACACATCATTCCTCTTGTTTGGATCATCCGGCCCGAGGCTTTGTACCATCTACCTATCCTGCTCCTGCACTTATTATCTCAACGTGCACCCCCATCACAGAAATTATAAAATTATTATGCATTAATGATAATTTAATATTAATCATTTCCATATGAAACCAACAAAATATTTTGAATAAAATTCGCCTAGAAAACTTTTGTGTAAAGTGTCAAAGGAGAAATGGTTGTACGAAAAATTATATATGAAATTGAAAAACATGGAACTACAATGTTTTAGAAACACATTATGCTTATTATAAAGATGTAGACATTTGGTTCTTCTATAACTTAATCCATGTATATATCTACAATTAAAGATGATGGTAATATGAGGATATTATTGATCTCTATCTCAATTAGCATAGAAATAGAATATCCTTAATCATGGATAACTATTATCTCATCACAAATGTTATGAGTAAAATTTGTTCCCCATCATGTTCTCTTTAACAATGACTTCCCCCTAATCTTCAATTTGTCACAAGTTATTATTCAAAAATCTTCTATGTGGTAACATTAATGAGTTAACACTCATACAACCCTAAACTAGGTGGGAAAGCTTTTCAATTTTGGTCCTCATGGTGTTTCTAGCTGAAAATATCACCCTTGTATCTGTTGATCACTAACTTTGAGTGTCTCTCAATGCATACATATGACTGTACGATTTTCATATGATAACACTGATATGTGTAGAGACCATTTGCAAAAAATTGCAAGGTAGGAACTAATTGAAACATTTCTTTTCCTACTGCATAACACAAAGCTTTGATATACTTGCAAGGAAATACTTGGAAGGGAAGCCCTAATATATTATAGAAAATAAACAATGGGAAAATAAACCTAATCTAGCTACATGAAGTAAATACCATGAAATCATACCTAAACTACTACACTAAAAATAAATCATGTTCTAATTATACAATCAAACAAATTCTCAATAAATATCGATGTAAACTACTTTTTTGTTATTAAATTGATGATTAAAACAACTAAGCCTAATTACACAATTAAAACCATAGTGATGAAATTAAGTTTTCAAAAAGGTATCTAATACCCTCAAGCTTGTTTCCAAGGTCAAGAAGACATTCTGGAAGGGTATGAAGAAAAGGTTAGGCTTAAGGAGCAATTTTGGTCAAATTCTAATGGATTTTGTGAGGTGTTATAGGACGCTACAGGACGACTACAAGAGGTTATAGGATGCCCTGTATTGCTACAAGATTGCATTTGAGAGCAGTTTGATGATTCTAAAAGTGACCAAAAGGTGGGGTAAGGAATTGGAGGTTGGGTAAGAGTGTGCAAGACCTTTCAAAGCTTAGATCTCCTTAGGAGCCCATCTTTCACAAGGGGAGAAAGCAATCTAACAATCTCTAGTAAATTTGTAACGTAGTTTTCTGTGTGTAGACCATTTAAAGGAATGAATGGGAATGGAAGGAGGGTGTTAAGTAATTTGGTTAGTATTCAATGAAAATGATGCTACGTTTCCCTACAATCTAATAGATTTCACCTGCACACAAAGTGGTTATTCGACTATCAAAACATCATGATCTAAAGACAGCCAAAAATACTAATTACAAAATATAAAAATGCAAAGGAAAGGATGACTTGAATTTAGAATAAGATCTTAATATTGCAGAAAAGGGACTATACATTTTGTGCCTGTCCTTATAGAGCCTATAGCCAAATTTCTGAAGAAAAATGATTAATAAATCTCGAAAGGAATTTTTTTTTTAGATAAGCAAAAGAAAAATTGAGACAACTAAGCTAAGTATAGAAAAAACATGCATAATAGAAATATAAAAGATAGAGGCTTGAGTGATTGGGTTGGGCCCTAACCCAATGGAATTAAGATCCCTTAAAACACACTCAGACTAGGATCCTTTATTTATACAAAAATGAGTGAGGGAGAATCCTCCTTGGAAGGAGGATTGCTTCCCAGCAAAAACCCTATAAAAGTGGATCTAGTCTCTTGAGATTCTCCTAGTCACTAGGTGTAGTAAATTTCCAATAGCCAATTGAATTTTAGGTGAGTTAATGTAGGGAATAAGTCTCCTACATTTCCTCCAACTAGTCTCCATCTTACTTTTGCACAATAATTGCTCTTTGTCCTGCAAATTCAATATTTTAGGCTACATGATATGACAAATATTCCTTAACCTCCTTAATGAACACATGATAGTTGAAAAAGATGTTATCAAATGCAGAGAGAGATAAAAATATGTTGAAGGATGGCCAAATGGGTGTTTATTTGTACCTATGTAGGAGGCCCATCATTTTCCTCGTGTCCATTATTGTGACAATGGATTAGGAAATGGTCATATGAGGAAATACTTTGGTGAAACTAGGTGGAGTATGTGCCTCAGAGAGGTGGTTGCATCCTATTGAATTCCTCTTAGCATTATGGTCTAATCTAGTGGAGAGATAGAGCTTACATGTTAAGGCCTTCGTATTTTGATAATATTTGTTATGATGATGTTATAGTCGATGATGGTTATCAATTTGGATCCTTTCTTATTAAAAATTTCAACATGAGAATATCTGGATAAGTCATTATGAATACCTCCATAGTTAAGAGGGAGTGGTGGAAATGTAAGTAGGTTCAATATTCATAATTATCATTATATGAATATGTCTTTTATGTAAAAACAATAGAAGAAAAAATTATTAATTTCTATCATGTTATTCATGCTTTATTTTGGTTAAAATAAAATGTAAAAGAGCATGTTCTTATTCTTCGACCTATCCAAATGATGTGTCCCTTCACATGAGAAAAGGACTATATATTGGTAGCTATTCTTCACCTTTTAGCTACAAAAATTCACATCTCATGTGCAATAGAGAATTTGGAGCTATACTACTATGGTATATGAGTTCTCTATGGCACTATACTTTTATGGTATGCAAATTTCTTATGGAACTATAATTTTGTGATGATATAAGCATTTGTGGCACCTTCTCTCTCTATGACATACCATTTTTCTGAGGATTATACTTTTCATATCATCACTTTTGTGGATCCTAGTTTTCTATGGAATTATACCCTTGTGGATATGAGGTTTTGTGAGACTACACTTCTATGGATCTGAGCTACTTGAGACATATTTTTTTTCTCTATGTAGTGTAAGCTTTAAGAAGAACATCATCTTTGTGTAATGTGAGATTTAAGAAGAGCATCATCTCTATGTAATGTGAGATTTAGGAAGGCCATCACATATATGTAATGTGAGATATACGAAGACTACCATTTCCATGGAATATGAGCTATAGGAAGAGTATTATTTATGTGTAATGTGAGCAACCTAAAGAATTGTGGGGCGATAAATCTAAAGATATGCATGTGGAAAATTGGTTGACTATATTATAGACAAAACATGATATATTTTAGAGGGCTAACCTCACACATAGATGATTGGTTAGTTTGAATTCAATTTCTCTTTTTGATGAAGAATCTATAAGGAAATGATTGATGGGTTTTACCCTTGAGGGTTTTTTCCCTAGCCTCTAACCTAATTTATAGTGTTTCTTTTCCTTTTGTGCATTATGCTTGTATAATTAATGACCTAACTGATTGAAGTAAATGCTAAATTAAAAACATATATAGTAGTCACATGTAATTGTAATGATAAGAAATACACGCTTTCAATTGGATTTACAATAACCCCTATTACATAATTAAGCAAAAGTATAATTAAAAGGGTATTCCAATGTAAGTTATCATTTATTGTTGAATTTATATGATTTTGAATGAATTTAGGAAATTAATCCTAACTAGGGCCACTAATGAAGGTCATGAAGAAAGTTGAGTAACCCATGTTGGTTCATGTAAATACGCTCCATTGTTGGAATAGATGTGCACCCTCAAAATTAAAAAAACCACATGGATATTTTTATTGACACCCCCGAGATGGTTTTCGACCTGATAGACCAAAATTACAATCAACAAAAAGTGCCTAGTTGGAATCCCATGTAAGCGATTGTTGACACCTAATCATCAGAATTGGGTGAACATAATGTAAATAAATAAATAATTAATATGAACACTCATCAGGAGATGAAGTGAATAGTCTCTCCCTCATGTATATAATGAAGACCAATCTAAAGGAATAAAATATATGAATCAATTTTGCTTCGAGGAGTTACTGCCTGGCCTGACATGGTATCAGAGCCAGATCCTAAAATAGTTGTAACTCCCTTCTGCCTACTACTCTCTATCCACTTCTCCTGTGTGCTCTGTTTGCCATAATTAATTCTGAATCCTCTGGCCTGACAGCCTTAGACCTAAAAACCTTCTAGATCACTGCTGCGAAAGTGTTCATCCTTGAGGCTGTGCTGCTGCGGTAGTTTACTACATAGTTACAGATTTGTGAGCAGCCTTGCTAGCAACCTTGGTGGTAAGTTGCCTGCTTGATACATGGATACTTCGTATGACGATTTGAAATAACAACCTTGGGGTTTTTGGTAGAGCCTCGCTTCTAGACCACGCTAGAGAGAACTGGTGGCTCCACGCATTTGTATGGTATATAATGTTAGTTTTTTGGCATATAACGTTAGTTTTTTTAGCATATAATGATATTTATGCTGGCATTGTGGTCTATTAATATTGTTGTTATTATATGCATTAAATTTCATGGCATTGTATTAATGATAGTCTTATTGAACGCTGAAGTTTTATTGCATCTTGAGTGCTGGTTCGTTGGTCAAGTCATTGCTCTTGCATCTTGAATGCACATGGTATGCATTGAATATTGAACTGTTTTGAACACTGTTCATGGCATATGTTGAATGCGTATGAAAGTTAATTTGAGCCATGCATATGAAAGTTAAATGCGTTGAAAGTTGACTTGAGCCATGCGTTGAATGAAGCACTGTCTTATGATATGTGTTGAGGCCTGACACGGTTGATATACTGACTACGTGTAAATTAAAAGTTGCATTGTTCATTGCGTTGAATTTAAGTTGGGAGTGCTGCGTGAAGGACCACTATATGATGTTGGTATCATGCTGTTGGAATGCTATTGGAACCCTAATATATACCTCTGTTGTATGCCTTGTAAAGTTTTGTGTCGAGCGTTGTACAATTTTTTTTTATATATTTATGGTATATTTAGGCTGCCATATATATATATATATACACAGTCACTCACCATATATTTCGGCTGTCTCACCCATATATTCTATACTTTAACGTTGTCCATATGAATGGAAATTGACATTTGAATTTGTTGTCCCATCATACCAGAATTAATTTTTTTCCCATTAAGAGTAAAATTTTTGCAGCAGAAGTTTTTTTGTTACAGTATGCATTCAATCATATCCATCGTGGGAATAGTTCTCACTGGCAAAGAGAACTATCCTGAGTGGTCCCGGATGATAAAACACATGCTCATTTTCAATGAGTTGTGGAAAGGAGTGTGTGTTGGAGATGGAGACAAAGAGCCAGAACAACCTACATCAGAAAAAGAGCTCGTCATTTGGGAAAAAAGAAGAAAAAAATCTTATGCATTAATCGTAGCATCTGTAAATGAAGATGTGAGTCGCCATATTTCACCATTTTAAACTGCTTTTGAAGCCTTACAAAAACTAAAAGAACTCTATGACTCAGATTCTACACTTGAAGTTGTTCAACTCATGATTAAACTCTTCACTCTTGAACTGCATGATAATGATCCTCTTGCTTTTGCATCTGAAGTAAAGTCTGTAATGCATGATATCAAATCCACTAAGGTTCAATTTGATATTCCTCTCATTGATTTTCTCAAGGAACTTTATCCTACTTACTCTAATTATCTTGAGTCATTGCAAGCAAATGGAAATCTCAAAGATATCACCTTCGACTCTCTTGTGAAAAATTTTGCTGAAAGAGAGGAAGATTTTGGAAAGAAAACAACCCCTAAATCTTCTGAAGAGGCTGTGTGCCTTGCTCATAAATAAAAGCATCCTACTCAAGATTCTTCAAGAGGAAGAGGTGGTCGAAGAGGAATAGGAAGATATTTTAGAGGCAGGGGGTAGACACTCTCAAGGAGGAAAGGTAGATTTGCACTGCATATGCTGCAAAAGAAATGGATCACATGATGCCTCTACATGCAAGTTACCATGGGACAAAATTTAGTAGCAAAGAAACCAACAAAAGGGTAAAACTGATGATACAGACAAACGTAAAGCACCTGAATCCACTCACTATGTTGTGGCACAATGTAATATTGGAGTAAATGAAGATTTATTTAGTGCTTCACTTGCTTCTTGGAAAAATGATTGGTTGCTTGATTCAAAAGCAACCTTCCAGATCACTCACAAAATATTTTTTTGAAGAATTTATTGACAATGTTGATGGAGCAGTATACTTTGTAGACCAATAAAAAATCCAACCATCAGGGCTTGACACAATCAGGCTTAAACTGCCTAGTCTTCTAGACTTTCTTCTGCATCATGTTCTACATCTCCCACAGCTCAAGAGAAACTTGTTGTCCTTGGTCCACATCCGCCAGCAAAGCCACTCCATTCATATGTTTGATGGCATGCTTGAGGTAAGAAAAGAATATCACCACTCACTTGCCATGAGGGGAATAGAAGAAGAAAGGCTTCTCACGCTGCAAGGAACCTCTGCTCGTGCACAACATTTCTCATACAATTATCATTATGAAGAAGGTATACTTCCATCAAGTTTATTATGGCATGTTAGATTTGGAAATTTGAACTATGACAGTCTCTGCTTGTTGAAGAAAAAGGTGTTGCCGGTTTGCCTACAATTCCTAGGAAACTTAAGCGATGTGATGCTTACATTTTAGGAAATCATAGGAAATAGTCTTTTCATGATTCACATTAAAGAGCACATAGAAAAACTGAACTCATTTTATTAATGATTACATGAGAATATGTTGGGTTTATTTATTGAAGAACAAATCTGATGCTTTTCAAGCATTCAAGAACTTTCATAAATGGATTGAAAATGATGCACAATCTCATATTGGTTCCATTTGCACTAATAATGGACAAGAATACACATCAAATGAATTTGAAAACTATCTTCGCCAACATGGGATCAAACATCAAACAACTGTGCCTTATAATCCTCAACAGAATGGTGTAGCTAAAAGAATGAACAGGACAATCTTAAATATGGTATGATCCATGCTCCCTTCAAAAATGTAAAGATAATGTTTTGGGCTGATGTTGTTCTATGTGTTGCATATATAAAGAATAGATGTCCATCTAATGTTATTAGAGAAAAAAAATCCATATGAAATGTGGTATGGACATGTTCCTTTGGTAAAGCATCTCAGGGTCTTTGGTTCCACTTGTTATGCCTTGATAACAAAGGTACTTAGAAACAAACTTGGTGCTAAAAGTCATAAATGTATCTTCCTCGGGTATTCAAACACCTCCAAAGCATACCATCTCTATGATGAAGTAAATAAAAAGTTTGTTGTATCTAGAGATGTAATTTTTCTTGAATCATCCAAAACTGACAATGTTGTTGAGCGGCAACTTGATCGCTTGGATAGATTCAGAAAATCAAAATCATTTCAAGAATTTGATAATCAGATTCCACATCTTGAAGGGGGGATTCCTATACTAGATCAACATGTGGAATCTTCTTCTGAAGAAGACTCTCCCCTGCATGAAACTCCAACAATGGATGATGCTTTAAGTGATTTGATTGACAGAATTGGGATACTCAACCTTGATTCAATCCCCACTCAATCAGTGGAGTAGCCTGGACCATCTGAGAAAGGTCCCCCAAAGTGGCTGACAAAGAACCTTGAAAGTGTTCATCCCGATGAAGTTGGAAAGATAGGAACTAGAAATTGAAACCGACAAAATGGAGGTGATGTAGATGACTCTAATTCACCTATTGATATGGACGTTTCTTATGATTGTGAATTAAACTTGTCTATAGATTTTGAACGAACTTCCTTCAAAGAAGTTGCTTCTCATGATGAATGGAAAGAAGCGATGCAAAAGGAGTATGATTCCCTCATAAAGAATGGCACTTGGAAGCTGATTGGTCCTCCATTAGGAACCAAACCAATTCGCTACAAGTGGGTCTATAAGAACAAGTATAAAGCTGATGGCTCACTTGACAAGCATAAAGCTAGGCTTGTGGAAAAAGGTTTTTCACAGAAGGAAGGGGTTGACTATGAGGAGACTTTTTCCCCCACAACAAAATGGGCTACCATCAGGACTCTCTTTGCCCTAACATCTCAGAACGGTTGGATAGTCCATCAAATGGACGTAGAAACTACTTTCTTGAATGGAGATCTAAAACATAATGTTTTTATGTCCCAACCTGAAGGATTTGCTGTGAAAGGACATGAACATAAAGTATGAAAATTGGTGAAGTACTTGTATGGCTTCAAACAAGCACCGCGAGCCTAGTATAAAAAACTAACTGAGCATCTTCTGAAACTCAATTTCAAACATTATGATCTTGATGATGCAACTTTATTTGTCAAGAAAATTGGGAAAACCGTTGTATATCTTGTGGTATATGTAGATGATCTTTTAATGATAGGGAACAATGAAAGCTACATTGCATCCATAAAGAAGGAATTGGGGAAGAGTTTTGAAATGACTGATTTGGGCTATGTTTATTACTATCTTGGTATTGAAGTAACCCAACATCCAAAGTCCATATTTCTTTCTCAAAAGAAATACATTGGAGATCTATTGAATA